>CM050843.1:33763581-33928581 GCA_027580175.1 Siniperca scherzeri | reverse complement strand
CGTGACGTCCGCAGCTGTAGCTTTCTCATCCGCTCCTCTGTTTCCTTTTTCTCATCTTGTGTACCCAAAACACGCCTCCTTCCTACTCTCCCAAATGGCTCGTCCACCCAGACCTCTTTGTTTCTGGAGGTACGTTATAGGCAGGATAGACGGTCAGGGATTATTTCTCGCATACACCCATCAATCAGGCGAACGAGCCGGTCCAAAAACAGGAAATGCCATGCATCATCGTCCTCCATCGTTGTCCTGTCGGTTTTGAGAGCCTCTGCCGCTTCCTCTCTGCAAACAAGACACTCTGTATTTATATTTGTCTCTTTCTTTTTTTCCATGAATGCCACGCTGTATTTATATAAAGTATTTTGTATACCTCCACGTTTACACTCTTCTGCATAGGTGTTAGCTTCGTTGACTTCTGTCACTGCGCGTTAAACAGAGTTTCACTCTGGACAGGTGAAGCTAGGTGAAATAATCGTTCCAAGAAACAAATGCAAAGTTTCGGCGGGCTGATGGACCTCGTGTCTCTGTCAGAGGTCTGCAGATCATCGTCTCTGCTCCTGAACGTCACCGGCCTTTATGTTTCTCTGTAAGGTCGCAGCTGTTGTCTCTCTCTCTCTTTTCCCATGATGCTCTCAGACCCGAACAGGAAGCTGAGCTCTCAAAGACCTGGGCGTCACCACTGTGTTAAAAACAATTAAGATTTTTTTGTTTTTAAAAAGTGAATAAATAAAATGTTCTCTGGATGTATAAAACTACTGAGCCTTGTTTTTTTTTCCCGTATGCTTCTTTTTGTGACCCAAAGCGGCAAAAAGCTTTCCAAGTGGAAGCTAGTTAGCCTAGGTTAGCTAACTTCCACCTTCTAAGTGAAATCCAAACTTTAATAGCACGATGAGTCCTCCTAAATGTTTAATGTTAGAAAGTTTTATTAATATTATTATTTTTATAAAGGGAGAGATGTCTTCAAGCATGAACGGTACATAACCAACGCTGTGTAGGGGAAAAAAAACGCCGTGTATCGACGTTTGTAGGGTTCAGCCAGTAGACGCCACAGACGTTGACAGCTCGTCTCCTAGCAACGCTGGCCCTCAAATGGCAGTTAACGGTTGCCATGGGAAACGGCCACCTAGAGGACTGAAGCTTAGGCGAGTTTCCGACCAAATTTAGCGCAACTTTTTAAATGAATTTGGCGAAAGAGAGTGCGAAGTAATGCTCGTTTCCCTCCGCTGCTGTTGTGTGAATATGAGTTCGTTGGCTGATGGAGAGAAACAGCCGGCGGCGCGCTCGTCGACCGCCGCTGCTCGCTCGCTCGCTCTCTCTCTCTCTCTCGCTTGTCGAGCCGGGGGGAGGGGCCAACTTCGAATCGTGTGTTTACAAACGGCAGCCGACCAATCCGAGGCCTTCTGCCTTTAAGCGACGTGCTTCGTGCACGCCATCGTTTGTTCTGTTTGTTGCACATTGTCACATTTTGTTTTGTTGTGGATGTAAACGCGCTCAGTGTTTCCACAAATATGTCCAAATGCGTTTCTATTCTCTTGAAACATCCTGCACAAAAGCTGCAGCGTCATTATAGTTGATCCTTTCTTACGCAGAACGTGCAGAGAACGCGTTTCAGTTGGATGTAAATATTTAGCTTGTGTTTTACAACAAGAACCAGGACTTATGTCATTTCCTGCTACCTGGATTAGAAAATACCAGTCGCAACCTGAGAAACGGGTAAAAAAGTCTTTTTTTTTTATGATGCAAAAAACCAGAATATTTTTTCATCCCGATGGTTAGAAGAATCTTTGAGGGTTTCAAACATCACTGGGTTTTTATTATTTAGAAAAATCAGATGCTTAGCTCGAACATAACACATGAGAGGAGCCACGAACCCGACCCCCCTGTTCAGGGCCATTTCTCCTGCTACACAGATTCTTTCTCTTTTTGACTAATGAAGACTAAAAAACTAATAATCCACTCAAAGACGTAACTCACTTGGTTTGTAATTGTAATGATATAAAATGAGTTTTTATATATATGATATATGTACAATATTAAACTGATTCCTGCTCAGCACTTGTTTCAGCGCTGAGGCTCTGCACTCGGCCTGCAGAGGGCGCCCACGCTCCACTTCTTAACATGCAGGACACCAGCCAGCTGATCCTGATGCAGCATCTGCAAGACTTTTCTTCATATTTTTAACATTTCACTGACATCTTAAAAGCTGGAGACGCCCGTTACAGCTGACGAAGCGCAGGAAGCACTGCGCACAGATGCGTTAGTGGAGACACTCGGGATGGTTTGGTGGGAAGTGTTTCTATAAAAAGTATTCACCCCCGTTGAAAGTTTTCATGTTTTATTGTTTTACAACATTATTACATTTACAACGTCTTTCTATCAATTGCAGCCCTTTGACTACACACAGGTGATCTACACTTAGCTCATTACGTGATGATTTAGGGGGTGAATATTTATGCAAACACGTATTTTGCATTTTATATTTTTAATTAATTTAGATCACTTTGTAGAGATCTGTTTTCACTTCGACATTAAAGGGTCTTTTCCTGTCGATCAATGTCAAAACACACGTTAAATCCCCTTTAATTCAGTGCTGGGAAACAATAAAACGTGGACGCTTTACACCCACTGGTGCAGATATCATCTGGTGTTTGACCTTTTATTCATTCATTTACTGTGTATGTAACCAGCGAGGAGTTATTAGCGGCCTTCTCCTCTTCAGCGGTGCGTCTATATAGCTGACTCAGTGTAACAAACTGTCCTTTGTAGCTCGTGGAAACATTTCCAACAAGTGAAAAATGTTGTGTTTCGCTCCTTTTATTAGCCGTCGCCTCTTTCTTGCTCTCCGTCTCGGTGATTTTCACAGTCAGTGGAAAAAGCCTCTGACCTTCATCTGCGTCTCAGGAGGACGTTAAAAGACTTTATTACTAACGGCGGTGTCCAAACAGCCAGGCGGCTAAAAGAGGAAACGGCCAGACTTAGTCATCTCTTCACAAGACGAGATGTCGGAGAGGAGCTTCTTTGTTTTCATGTTCAGTAATGCACAAGACTTTTTCTTCATCTCCTCTCCAGCTCTCTGTTCTGTTCCTTACTTTCCTTTTTTTGGTCTTCTGTCTTCATGCTTCTAACGTCTCAGCTCGTATTCTTAGTATATTTTTAAACTGGAATTACCACCACAGGGAGGCGATTACGGCAAAGGGCGCAGATAAGTCTGTCAGGCTTAGGTAGAGTTACGGGAATGAGAGTTTCGACCAAAATCTTAACACTTCTAGAGATGACAGGTGATCAAAACGTCAGCTATATTCAAACAGTGTGAACGTCAATGGGACAAATGGGAGAAGTGCTCACACTCGTCTTCTCCCTTCCTTGCCTCCTTCATGACTGTAAATCAAGTCAAAATGTAACATCATAACCCTCCTTTACATCGGCTGGTATGGTTTAGTTTACTTTGGCTTTCAGCGGGTTAAGTTTCCACCTCAAACGATGAAACACGGAGAGTCGAGAACGATTAACAGACTGGAACATTAACAAGATTAAGTGCTAGCAGCTCTGTGAGGCTGCACTGTGGCACGGTGTTGCTTTGAGCTAACATGCTAACGTGCCGATGTTTAGCAGGTAGAATGTTGACCTTGTTCACCATCTTTAGCGTGTTAGCATGCTAACATTTGCTAATTAGCACTAAGCACAAAGTGCAGCTGAGGCTGATGGGAATGACATTAGTTTTGCAGGTTTTTGGTCATAAATCAAAGTATTGGCGCTAGATGAAAAGTCAGAGGATCACCAAAGTCACTACAGTACATCCTGAGGGAAACAGGAACGTCTGGACAAACTTTCAAGCAATCCATCCAATGGTGGTGGACCAACAGCCCGACACCGCCATCCCTGGTGACACGCCGCTTGTTTATCCAGTCAGACTTCCATCAGCGCAGCTGTGGGTTCATTGTAGCTTCATGTGGTCCTGCTGTTAAACCCTCGTGGACAAATTTAAACTAAAAAACAGCAGTGTAAAGTAATGAACCTCGTCGAACTTGATCAGTCCATTTTATTTTGTCTTTTCTATTCTAAAGAGTGTGAAAAGACGATATTTAGTGGGTTAACCTGAAAACTGTTGCATCCATTCATACAGAAACCAGTTTTTCCAAAGCGACAGTGTTATTCGCAGCCTTATTCTCTCCTCGTGTGTGTGTGTGTGTGTGTGTGTGTGTGTGTGTCTCCAGATTCTGATCTGTGACATTAAATGTGCAACATGAATTTTGATCTGATAACCTTCCCAGTGTCCCCAGTTCTTCCTGCTTCTAACCTGCCTCAGGTACAGATCAGGTTTCATCCCATCAGAATACCCATAAATGTTCGTACGTGTGTGTGTGTGTGTGTGTGTGTGTGTGTGTGTGTCACCAAGTATTAACCCTCAAAAAGCAGTCTCTTTTTGAGGGTTAAGACTTGGTTTTAGGGTACAGGTTACAGTTAGGGTGAGGGGCTAGCGAAGGCATTATGTCAATGACTGTCCCCCCACGGGGGTAGTGAAACAAATGTGTGTTTCATTGCGTGTATGCAGACAAACGTGCAAGCACAAGTCCATGTAATAAATCAGCACGTAATACACAAACAGACACTGACATACGTTAAAACGTCTGTTTATTTTATACACAGGTCTTTGCAGCAGACAGCAGGATCATCCTTTGTTGCTAATAGCAGTAAAAATCACTGTTGAATGGACGTCATAGCAAAGTCGCATCTACATATCTGAAACTGCGTAATCACTGACATTGCCCTTAGGTATTTAGGCTTATATTATAGTGACACACACCCTGCATCACGAAGTTAACATCTTACATAGCGTGCTGTATAGAAAAGCCTTGAAGGTGTTTAAATACACGATTATGCAATGGGTGTTGCTACACAGTTCCACTATACTCCGATATACTGCCTCCGTTTTGTCCCGTTCTGTTGGACTCTGCAAAATTATTAGTTGGGACCCAAAAATGTGATCTTTGCTCAGGTTCCTCACGTGGAAAAAAAATGCAGTTTCAATGAATTGGAACAGGACAAGTACCTGGGAGTACACATGGACAACAAACTGGACTGGACCAAGAACACTCAGGCTGTTTACAGGAAGGGCCAGAGCCGCCTCTGTTTCCTGAGGAGGCTGAGGTCCTTCAGCATCTGCCGGACGATGCTGAGGATGTTTTATGAGTCTGTGGTGGCCGGTGCTGTCCTGTATGCTGTTGCATGCTGGGGCAGCAGGCTGAGGGTAGCGGACGCCAACAGACTCAACAAACTGATCCGTAAGGCCGGTGGCGTCGTGGGGGCGGAGCTGGACTCTCTGGCGGTGGTGTCAGAGAGGAGGATGCTGGGTAAACTACACGGCATCTTGGACAGCGTCTCCCACCCGCTCCATGATGTGCTGGTCAAACAAAGGAGCGCCTTCAGCGGAAGACTCATCCCCCCACAATGCACCACAGAGCGCCACAGGAAGTCACTCCTGCCTGTGGCCATCAGACTCTTTAACTCCTCCCTCTAAGTGTCAGTCTGTCTGACCCGAAGTCACTAAACTGGACATTGATCATTAACATCTCTGCAATACTTGACATAACTGTGCAATATTCTGTTTAATACTCCCGTGCAATATTAGTTTTCCCATGTTAGTTTTTGCTATTTATTGATATTATTTACCTCCATTACTGCTGTGCAATATCTTAATAATCTCAATAAGCTGCACTTAACTCGACAGTACATGCACCACTACTTATTACTTATATTATTACATTGTATTATTATACTGTATTATCATCATCAACCGGTAAACCCACCTGGTACTTCATTTATGTTCTGACCTGTTTTATAGTGTATCATATTGTTTGTTAGTGCTTCCTCCTGTGTGCACTGACTTAAAGGCGAGCTGCTGTAACAAAGAGTTTCCCTTCAGGATCAATAAAGGATTTCTGATTCTGAAATAACAGAATTAATTGAAAGCATTTTAAGAATCACTAGTGCAACAAAAACAAAATCTGTTCTTTGGTTTGACAACAGTTGAACAAGATTCAGAGTCTACAGCCACGCTAGCAGCTAACAGCTGGGCTTTGAGCTAAATGCTAACATGAACATGCTCATTAAGATAATGCTAAGATGTTGAGCAGGTATAATGTTTAAACCATGCTCACCATCTTAGCATGCTAACATTTGCAACCTAGCACTGAACGCAAAGCACCGATGAGGCTGATGGGAATGCCAGTAGTTTAGAAGGTATTCGGTCATAAATCAAAACGATTCTGAAGTCCGAGGATCACCGACGTTATTGCAATTCATCCTGAGGGGAGCATGAATGTCTGAACCACATTCTGTGGTAATCCTTTCAATAGTTGTTGAAATATTTCACTTAAAACCAAAAATGTGAACCTCACGATGGCGCTAGAGGAAAAGTCAGGGAACCACCAAAGTCATCAGGATTCATCGTCTGCATACAGTTATGTGCTACAGCATTTCGCTGAATGAGTAAAACCTTTGACCCGCTGGTGGCGCTGGAGAAAAAGTCAGATCCAGCATGTCCTCCTGGGATCTTGAATATCTGTGTCAAATCCCAAAGGCAATTTCACTGTGAACCACAGATGAAGCTCACGGTGGCGCTAAAGGGAAGGTCAGGGGATCACTAAAGTCAGTGGGATGTGTCCTCTGGGGACCATGAATGTCTGTATAATATTTCATGGCGATCCATCCATTAGTTGTTGAGATATTTCAGTCTGGACCAAAGCGGTGGACTGTGGTGGACTAACAGGACAGAAATGACCGTCCGTAGCTAGCGCGGCCAAGAAGCCACGTCTGCTTTGTTTCGTTCAGAAGAAAAAGAACCAAAGTGCCAGTCGGAGATTTGTGCTCCTTTTTTACGTGTCGGGACCTAAACTGGGTCGACAACCAGGTTTCATTACGGAGGATCCCAGGGCGGCAGAGCCGGCTCCTGACATCTGGGTCACAGGGAAGTTGTAACCTCTTGCACTGCTGCAGGTCAGCGAGCAGGATGCTCAGGCAGCGGATCAAACTTTGTTCTAGTCTTTGAGTCACATTTATATCTCGGTATGTTTGAGTAAGTCAGTCGATAACCCCATCCTGTCGTCATGTTAGTGCAGAATGAATGTAATGTATATTGTTATTGTTACTGTTGTGTTTGGCTGTTGTGTCGAAAATTCAATAAAAAAAAATCATCACTTACAGTTCGATGAAAATCGAAATACCTGTGGAAAGAAATCTGACATTTCGGACATTTGCCCTGAGATTGAATCTGTTTATTATCAAATTTAACTGCAGATAAAAAAAAACGTGTTGCAGACTTTGACTTTTATTGATTCAAGAAATGTAATTCAGCGAACTCACGTGGAGTATCACGAGAGTATTTAAAACAAACATATGCTGCCAGAACGTGTTTGAACAGCCTGAATGATCACATGCTCCAGTCGTTCATAAGTCAGAAGATTTTCCTGTGCGTTCTAAGTAAATTTCCGCTCCAGGTGACACATTGTGAGGACGCTTCACACCCAAAACACACACACACACACACACATACCACATGCATAAAGGAATCACTCTCTGGGAAAACCGTTGGCGCTCTTCTGTGGAAAACGTAGTAAGAATTTGACTTGCACTGAACCTGCTTGAACAAGAATCCCGCAGGGGACAAAACACGTTTTCTCTCTCTTCGTGCTGAAGCTTTTCCTGTCTTTCTGTTTTATCCCGTTCGGTTTTCCTCACGTCTTCCTCTTCTCCCCCAAGTCTCTTCTTTCGCTCTGTATTCTTCACCAAGTTGAGGTGAAAGTTTACGTGAAACGCGAGTGTCATTTTCATGATCTCTTAGCTACAGACTTTTGCTGTGCACCCCGTTTCACTTTAAAGAAAGTTTAAAGGGGAAGAAATGTTCCATCCTACATCAGAATCAGAATCAGGATCAGAAACCCTTTATTGATCCTGAAGGGAAACTCTTTGTTACAGCAGCTCGCCTTCACGTCAGCGCACACAGGAGAAAGGACTAGAAAACAATATGATACACTATAATACAGGTCAGAAAGTAAATGAAGTACCAGGTGGGTTTACCGGTTGATGATGATAATACAATATAATAATACAATGTAATAATATAAGTAATAAGCAGAGGTGCATGTACTGTCGAGTTCAGTGCAGCTTATTGAGATTATTAAGATGTTGCACAGCAGTAATGGAGGTAAATAATATCAATATCAATAAATAGCAAAAACTAACATGGGAAACTAAATATTGCACAGTTATTCAAGTACTGCAGAGATGTTAATGATCAATGTCCAGTTTAGTGACTTCGGGTCATACAGACTGACACTTAGAGGGAGGAGTTAAAGAGTCTGATGGCCACAGGCAGGAATGACTTCCTGTGGCGCTCTGTGGTGCATTGTGGGGGGATGAGTCTTCCGCTGAAGGCGCTCCTTTGTTTGACCAGCACGTCATGGAGCGGGTGGGAGACGCTGTCCAAGATGGCGTGTAGTTTGGCCAGCATCCTCCTCTCTGACACCACCGCCAGAGAGTCCAGCTCCGCCCCCACGATGCCACCGGCCTTACGTGTGTCAGGTTTCAGCCACGCTGGCGGCGCACGGCTCTCTGGACGGTGAAGATGGCCGGCCGGCGCGCCACTTCGGTCCCCACTGAAATATCTCAGCAGCTGTTGGATGGATTGCAATGAAATTTGGTTCAGATATTCAGAGGATGTGTCCTGCTGACTTTGTTGTTCATCAGGTCAAAATCTGTCCAACACTTTGGTTTATGCAAAACTAATGACATTCCCGTCAGCCTCAGCTGTACTATATGTGCAGGGGTAATTAGCACATGTTATTAAATGTTATTTTACATTACACCTGCTAAACATCAGCATGTTAGCATTGCCACTGTGCGCATATTGCCATACTGACGTTAGCATTTAGCTCAGAGCACCACTGTGTCTAAGTACGGCCTCGTAGAGCTGCTAGCTTGGCTGTAGACTCTTCGTCTTGGACAAATAAAACAAAAACTACCTACATGGCTACACACCACGAGAGGTAAGTGAGAAAATACGTTGTTTTTGTAATTTGGGTAAACTTGAAAACAATGTTTTCCACACAGCTGCGGTCGCTCTGCAGGGTGGCAACAGACCAGTGTCCCAAACACTTGAATATTTTCCAGCTGTGAGATCCGCATATAAGAAACAATTATGTGAAGTAAGCTGCACTGAATCAGCCATCTGCCAAATGACATTATAAAATATATGACTGTGTCTGAAACACAGTTTTTATTTGACATGACAGCTGGCGAGCTAGCAGTGTTTGCTTACAGTGTACTAACCGGTTTAATATTCTAATTGTATTCACAGCGCTGGGACATTTTTTAGCACACAGTGTTTTCATAAAGCAGCTTATGACTCAGTCAGTCAAATCATCATCATTTTTTCCACAGAGCTCCGTCTCGGGCTTTCTGCTCAGCTTGCCTCTGCCTCACAGTAAAACTGGGAGCTCAATCTTTAGTTCAGTTTCCTTCCATTAGTTTGTTTTGTTTCATCCGTGTACACTGCACAGATGGCATCAGTCCCAGGGTTTGTGATCTAGTTCAAGGTTCACCAGAACAAACTCTGTGAGTCTGTGTTTGCCTTTAGAAAAGTCACCCGTGGACAAGACTTGGTCCACACTGGGTCAGTGTCTGTCTTTCTGCTCATATGTTGACTGCAGTCCCTCCCGTTCAGATCTCTTCTCTCCGTCTCTGTCCTTTCCTTTCTTTTGTTGTTTTGTCATGGCTTGGTTTGTTGAGCGTGTTGTGATGTGGAAAGGCATCCAGTCCATTATGGATTACAAAAGGAAAAAGAACACACAGCATACACCAGCCAACAACACTGCCAACCTAGCGGAGGAACTTAACTTCTTCGCTCGGTTTGACAAACACAATAACCGACTTCCAGTCAGTTTCAAACTGTCAGGAGACCCACAGACCTGTTCTACACACTCACGAGGTGCGGCGGGCCCTCCGCAGCATCAACACGGAAAGCAGCTGGGCCTGATGGTGTACAAGGGTGTATACTCCAGGCCTGTGCTGACCAGCTAGCAGAGGTATTCACATTTTCAACCTCTCTCTGTCCTTATGCACCAAAGAACCCATGATAACCTGTCCCAATGACTACCAGCCAGTCGCTCTCACCCCTGTCGTTTGAAAACGCTTTGAACGACTGGTCCCAGCTGATCTAGACCAAGCATACATCCTCCACCCTCACCCACCGGCGTCCCCCAGGGCTGCGTGCTGAGCCCCCTCCTTTATGCGCTCTTCGCGCATGACTGCTAACACATCCGCAACTCAAACACTGTTAAGTTTGCGGCTCATACGGCGAAGCTGCATACAGGGAGGAGGTTCAGAACCTGACAACGTGGTGCGCCAACAACCTGGTCTTAAACACCAAAACGACCAAGGAGATTATCGTGGATTTTAGGACTACCAAGAAGATCACACGCAGTTCTGAGTTCTCTGGTGTGCCCCCTAGTGGAATCCTCCAGTAACACGCAATACTACATAGGCAGGTATGTGAACGGTTCCCTTCACGACGCAGCCGGTTGTCTACGCGAACGCGTGGTTAAAAATAAAAGTACATCTCCAACCTAAAACACAAATGCAGCATTTGAGGTTGACGCAATTGCAATTTCGTTGTGACAATAAAGTTGTCTTTCCTTTCTCACCCTTTACACACAAAGAAACCACAGACATCATCTTCATCTTCATTCCCAAGGAATTAAGTCCACGTTGCAGCACACCATGTCAGTTTTATTTCTTTATATACACGGTAGCCCGATATCACAAATTTGCCTCCATGGGTTTTACAATCTGTGCGGCATACGACACCCTCTATCCTTAGACCCTCGATTGGGAAAAACTCCCCAAAGACCAGAGAGTCACGACCTCCTCTCCACCACGGAAACCTGGAAGAGGACAGACTACACAAACACACAAGAGGCAAAGCTCAAGCTTCACACAGGTAGAAGAAAGGAAACAAACACACTGTCCAATGCCAGTGTACAGAGCCAGTGCAGGAAGTTATTGTGCCTTTTGTGTAGCGAGGCGGAAAGTAAGGGTGCGGATGGGAGTGTGTTGTGTCTAAATGTCATGCTGGAGACTAAAGTTTGCATTCAGACCAACAACTGATGCTAGCAGTTTTTAGTAGGTCAGCTGGGTGGTCACCTTTAAACGCTTTAACCTGAAACTCAAACTGGACTTTCTGGATTGTCACGCTGCCACCTTAAATAACGCGCCCCCACCAAGGAAACCCCCCGCGTTGTTTAAACGCAGCGCCGTTTTAGGCTGAATGCCCACTTACTCTTCTTAAAACTGTAGCCACAATTTTTTGCCTAACCTTAACCATACATTATTCGTAAGGTGGCATTTTCATCAAAGAAGGGGAGCTACATTAGCCCCAGAGAAGCCAAATTAGTACAAGTATAAAAACGTTGTACCACAGGATACGGTCAAATCAGCAAACTGTATTTTTAATTTAATTTGGGTTCTGTGTTTGATTTGTGGTTCTGATGTAATCACGTGAAAAGTAATTTTTATGCTGATTGTCAACACTCACGTCCATGGTGTCGTGTGTGATAGCTCACGTCCCTCTGATAGGATTGTGATGCCACTGAAGAAATAATCTTTACAATTTTTCTGCAGAAAGTGGGCCGAAGAGGGCTTTAAATAAATAATAAGACACGGGTCAAAACAAAGTAGGTTTGAGTCGTTCACTAGGTTGATGTCAGGTTTACTGTTTCTCCTCTATGTTGTTCGTGTTAAATCTCTCTCATTATGTCTGCCTCGTCTTTGTTTTCATTGTTTCTGTCTGTGTGTCAGAATTGTCTCTTTCTTTACGTCCCAACCCACAAAAATCATAAATTATAAACTACAATGACCGAAATTTAATATGTGATGCTCCTGAATTCAATAATGAGCACTGGCAGTTTCTGCTCCTTCAGTTTTTTGAGTCACTCTCTTGTGTTGCAGAGCCACACTGCAGGTTTTATTCAAAAATCATAACTCCACTTCTGAGTCCTAATGGCCCAACAAGACATCTTTTGTGAGGTTTATGTAAATTTTGGCCTTTTCTTTTGTCAGAGGGAACAAATTGTCTTTTGACAATACTTGACTCTCACTCTCTGTGGCATGAGCTGTAACCTTTAGCTGCTAACCAATGCCACTTCATCAATGCTGTTGTGTCAGAGTGTCGGAGCTGTGGGTGGAGAGCGACTGTGAAAGTCTGTTTGTGCTCGAGCTCCAGATATTAACTCCAAACTAAACAAGTTACAGTGGACTGTGCATTCAACCTATCGCCAGTTACAGGACTCATTTTAGGAAATACGTTTTCACTGTCTTGTCGAGAGTTAGATGAGGAGATTGATGCCACTCTCATGTCTGTTGAGTTACTATGAAGCTACAGCTAGCAGCTGGTTAGCTTAGCTTAGCATAAAGACAGGAAACAGCTAGCCTGGCTCTGTGCAAAGGTAACAAAATCCACCTCTAAAGCTCACTAATTAACATGTTAATTCTTAACTTCTTCTTAATCTGTACAAAGCTGAAGCGTAAAAATGAAAATGTGCCGGACTATTTCTTGGCTGGATGCAGCGACTTCCTGGAGTCTCTCTTTTGAGGTACTGGTAGGTGGATTTTGTTACCTTTGACAGAGCCAGGCTGGCTGTTTCCTGTCTTTATGCTAAGCTAAGCTAACCAGCTTCTAGCTCGATTATCTGGTGAAATATCTCAAGATCTACAAAATTTGGTTCCCAGATGATGAATCCTAATAATTTTGGTGATCCCTTCACTTCTAGCGCTATCATTAGGTCCAAATGTTAATCTGTCTAATACTTAAGTTTATGACCAAATACCTGCAGAACTATAATGACATTCCCATCCCATTAGTTAGCACCAATTAGCAAATGTTAGCATGCTAACACACAAAACTACAATGGTTTAACATGGCAAGCATTATACCTGCTGAACATCAACATGTTAACATTGTCACTGTGAGCGTGTTAGCATGCTAAGGCCTATATTAGCATTTAGCTCAAAGCACTGCCGTGCCTACGTTCAGCCTCACAGAGCCGCTAGCATGGCCGTAGCCTCTTAGTGCTGTTTTAATACAGAATTAAAGCTAACATGTCACTTTCTCAGTACACTGTGCAGGTCAGGATGTCAAGTTAAGCGCCACAGGGTCTTATACGTCAGCTTGGCTAAACAGCTAGTTACGTACAACAGTCATCTATCATGTGACAATCATTATGCACGCAGAAAGCTGCATAATCTGCCTGTTTTGTAGCTGTAGATGGAAATGGATCCTGTCGTGGATTAAAGCAACACATGAGGCTCACTGCTCGCAATGTGAATGAACACTGTGGGTGTTAATAGTTGTTCCCAAGGGTGAGTGTGTTGGTGCAATCCTCCCTCCCCCTACAGCAACACTGCCGTGCAATTACTGTCAATGAGAATATTTCCTCACATAACTTCCCTGAATAAATAAGGGACAAATAGTGTTCATTACTGCCTACTGAAAACCTCTGGTGGTAAAGAACAGGAAGTTAGACCTGCGGCGTTTGTTATTTATCTGTGAAAGATCAAATGTTTGTCCTCAGGAAAGCGGCCCCCCCCTGAGACGGTGAGCCCTGACCTTTAGTCTGTGACACAGAGGACTGAATTCCCACACAGACTTGCTTTTATTTTGTCTGTTGCATGAACAGTTGAGGCTGACGCTGCAGTAAGTAGGGTGTTAAAATTGGACACGAAGCGAGGATGTTGAAGACTCCAGTCTTCTCTTCCACTGTCCAGTTTCCTCTTTTTATGTTCCCTGCATGCAAAGAAAAAGCGTTATTCCTGTAATATCACCCCAGTCTTGGGAAAACCCCCAGCCAGCAGTGCAAGGAGCAAAAATCTAAGTGTAACTTTGTAAATTAATGATCACACACACAAAAATCAAATCTCTGTTTGAAGTCACAGTTAGGCGTGAGGCCTCCGTTAGGGTTAATCTTGGGGTTAAGGCAAAGATTAGGTTAATAAACTACTTTTCAGAGAGACCACCTGACGCGAGCCGATGAGAATGCGCATCAGGCGCCGGCCCTCAGGTGAAATACCAAGTTTTCGGGGTTCCTCCGACGCTGGAGTGGTTTCAGTTCCACGTTTCAGTGCAATTCCCGGGAGTGATTCTGAGGCGCTTGATAAACGGGCCCAGATTTCCTTTTCGTGGCTGTTTTTGTTTCTTGTCATCCACGTTGTCGTCACCACCGACTTCTGTATCTACCGAATGTTTCTCATTGACCGGTTTGTTTTAAATGACGCGGTTGTTATAAAATCTGTAACGCCGTTTGTTTCCACAGTCCTGTTTCCGGCCGACAAAGACCGAGATCAGTGTTTCCTTTATGAAATGCAGCCTGGCTGTCTCACGTTCTCACTGCAGAGAGAGTGAGACGAGACTGTGTGTGTGTGTGTGTGTGTGTGTGTGTGTGTGTGTGTGTGTGTGTGTGTGAGAGAGGTCAGCGGCGGCAGGTTTAACCTGATCTTCTCAGGCAGTATGTCACACAAAGACACACAAGCACAGATTTGCATCGCTGTACTTGTGAGGACATTTCCTGATTACAAATTCTCTTTAACCCCTTAAAATCCAGTTTTTCTTCTATTGTCCCTGAACCCCGTCGGTCCCCGCAGCCCGCCGGCGTCCCGCCCACTGTTGAAGCGAGGCTGGCACACGAGCCGACTGCTCTCTCACGCTATCGACCGACAGCCCCGGTCCCGTCACACCTCACTGCACGTTGTTACAGAGATCCAAGCAACATTTGAGCGTCACTTTTAGTTTTGTCCCTAATGGCTGTAAAGAGTCTGTGTTATCTATTACGATGCTTTAGTGAACTATTCACATTCTAGGAGTTGACCCTTGACCTCATGAAGTCAGAAAGGTTAGCGACAGTTGGATTTGAGTAAAAGTTCCTCTGAGTAAGTCTGTGTTGTTTTACTTCATCGGTCGTCTCCTGTGTTATTTATCAGCTCTGAGGCCGTCAGACTCAAACACCTCACGGATGACGCTGATCAGCTGTTACTGGTCTGTAACGAGTTCTCATATTTGACATCTTCACAAATCTAATAAAATGCATTTTGTAGCAATGTTTTTTTTTAAACCAGAAGCTAATGGTGATCCGATAACAAACAAATAAACACAGTGGGATCTCTGGACTTTAAAGGAATAGTCATAGAAAATACGATTATTCACTTTCTTGCCAAAAGTTGGACGAGAAGATAAATACCACTCTCATGTTCGTGAGATAAAGAAGCTTGCTGTTTCCCGTCTTTATGCTAAGCTACGCTGCTACATAAGCAGACACCACAGTGGTACTAACTTTCAGCAAGAAAGCAAATAAGTGTCTTTCCCAAAATGTCAAACTATTCCTTCAAAATTAATTTCTGTGAGTCTGAACAGTGTTTGCCTCCACAGAGTGTGTGTGTGTGTGTGTGTGTGTGTGTCTAATCTTAACCCTGCACCTATGATGTAACATAAAATTTGAGGTTATTGATGATTTTCCATCTTTCTTTTCAGAGCGCACACAGAATGACTCCATGACTCATTTTTCTCTCTCGCTTTCACATTATTTCTCTCCTCTTTCTGTCACTTACATACATATTTTTTGTACACACACACACACACACACACACACACACACACACTGGGAGGATTAACATCTCTGAGTGGTTTGCCTGCAGCTGCTTGTACTGTACAGCCAGAGAAAACGTGCTGATGCAGCAGCTTCTGTGCTGAGTTTAACACGAAGTGACAAGTGAAAGAGAAAACGAGCTGCACAGAAACTATTTGAGAACCTCCACAAAACATGGGAGAGTTGTTTAAGTTATTTGGGATTTATGTCATTGTTATTTAGGAATAATGAAATCTCTCAGAAATGTAAGATTTCAAATGTGTGATGGTGCACGTCTGAATGGACGAAATCAAAATCAAAATCTTATATAACATGCGTTTTTACATCAAAGCAACCCCGATCCCTTTGTTATGCTGAAGAGGAACATGTAATTAATGTCTAATGCATTCAGATTTCTAAAGGTATGTGAGTGATGCAGGGATGTAAAAAGAAGACAAAGAGAAAGACCTTTGTGATGGCAGACTGTGTTTTTATAGTTTGACACGGAGAGTGACGTCTGGCGTTTTAAGTATTTGATTGATTTCCAAATGTAGGTGTTGCCGTTCCTGTCACCGTGTTTCCTCAACTGAATGAGAAGTGACTAAGAGTAGAAGCACGGGGCCAATATACACAACACATTAAACATGTTACATGTACATAGTTTTGGTGGAGCTCACTGATAAAGCAGCTTGTTTTCTACGCTACCAGGTAGTTAACTGCGTACACCTGGTGCCAACGAGTTCATCCGATTCGTTGCTGAGAGCAGGTGTGACGGCTGCTGGCTCAGAGAGCAGAAAGCCGTTCCGACAGTAAAGATGAACCATCAGTGTCTGACAAAGGTGAAGCGGCTTGCGTAAGACGTCCATCATCAAGCTTATCCTGTCTGATCTGCATAATTCTGTTGTTTATTTATGCATCGTGTCCATTCCTAGACTGGAATGAGGTTTCTGTGCAACTGGAAATCCTTCAGTCGGTGCTGGGCCGAATGGTTTAGAGAACAATGCAGTATTGCTGGCCCTCTGCCAAACTGTTCGGTAATGAAGTTACTCAAACACTTGACTCAGCCTCTGATCATTTAAACGATTTATAGCTGTAACTATAACAAAGCTGCTCCTGTGTTCATTTAAAGTGCGGGCAAACATCAATTCACAAACTACTACTCAGGAGTTTGTTTGCTGTTTAAGCACATGATTATGATTCAGTCAAACATGTAAAAGTAATTGTTTTGCGTTGTTTTGTCAAGTCAGCTCCTTATCTACGCACTTGGTAACACAAGTAACTTTTATAATAGTGGAAACATTTATTTTGATCTCGATCTAAACCAAGGAGCCTTTGAACTGTCAAGGAAATAAATCATCGTTTACTGCAACCAGTCGGAGACAAAGTGCTCCTCGGTTCCCCTCGGGCCCTGCTCCCTGGGTTATGTCATGGTATAAGTTATGTTTTTCATTCATCCATTGTTTTCTGTTTTATATTATATATATAAATAAGATATTCTCACCTCTCCTCTCGTGTCAGTAAGTGTATTTAATGTGCGTGTTCCCTTGTCTCAGGGCCAGTTTGTCTTTGTTCCCTTTGTCAAACACGTCAGCCTTTTCCTAGTGTTTTGTTCTCCTGGACTTTATTGGATCTTTGCCTGCCTCATCATCCCTGTAAACCTTTTGTTCATTGACTGTTTGCTATTAAATCTTTGTGCTGCACCAGCTCTGCCTCTGTAGTCTGCATTTGGGTCCTATTACAACATTCAATGGTATTTTAGACAATAGTATGCTTCCAACTTCGTGTCAACAGTTTGCAGAAGGCCTGTTGCTATTTCGACATGACAATGCCCCCGCGCACAAAGCCGCCTCCATAAGTAAAAGGTTTTTCCCAGCTTGTGGAAGAACTCGACTGGTCTGCGCAGAGCCTTGATCTCAACCACAACCAGCACCTTTGGGATGAAGCGGAACGTCGACTTTGGAAACCGGCAGGCTGACATTCACACCCACAGCGATTGGCTTTTGAATTTCTCTCTCTCTCTCGAGCTCATTTATCATCTATTTCTGTCACATTTTGTGTCAACAGCCGAGTTCAACAGTGTGAATGTCTTCAAGGAGAGACTGTCTGTCTGATAATATGCCCCATTATCCCCGTATTAAATGATTAGTGGGTCTCCCGCCTCTCTATGACAGTCGACTTTTTACCCCACCTTTGAGTGTGGCCATCCTGAACGACTATAAACACTTTTGCCTTCCAGCGTGGTCGGACAACACGTGGTACGAACGGCCCTGATGCTCTGAATGGGAGAAAATCCCTGCAGCCAAAATCTGGTGGAAAACCTGCAACCAGAGGAGTAAAGACTTTTAGAGCAGCAGATTAATGTCCATGGTTTTGGACTGAGACGTTAGGATTTCCAAATACTTTTAGCATCTAGTGTATATAATACTTAAAGCTGCACTAATCAATGACTTTAGATGGACAATGAATCAAATGACTGTGTTTAATGTGAAAGGAGTCGCTTGTAGTGACAAACCCACAAACAATTATTACCTGACATTGCTCTCAGCTCTAAAGGGCATTTTTAGTGTCTTTCAGTTCATTGTTTTGGTTTTACGGCCCACAACTTTACTGTTTTGGTTGACTCTCGGCGCTCTCATCAGCATTGTTTTGAGCCGCAGCAAGCAGCTGTTTGGATAAACCCATAGTACACCTGTACAGCATCAAATGTTAGAAACCTGCTGCTGAACGCAGAGGAGCGTTTACCAGTTAAAGAGCCGATGACCAGGCGGCCAGAAACACGACTCCAAATGAATGCTAATGTTGCTTTGTGTCTGCTGGATGCGTAAATAGGCAACTGTTTGCTAACACGCTCCCCACAACGACCTTACACAGTAAGGTGATAATATCTCAGTGTTGTTTGTTCTGCTGCCCCAAGAGGCTTAAAAACATACATTTTTAAAAAACAAACAAACAAATGAACGCAGCTTTAACCTTCTGTTTCTCACTATGTTGGGATATTTTTCTTTTTCCCTCTTCCTCCTCTCCTTACTTCCATCTCTGTTTCTCCCATGGTCAGCCTAAAGATGGAGTTTATGCAGTGTGGCTATTTTAAACTTAACTGCTAAACATCTTCAGTGTGTCTTTGCAAATCCTACAACCTGCTCTATACTCCTATACCCCCTATAACTACGCACCCGCCATGGTTTTTAGACACAAACACTCAACGAGGATTGGATTTTCAGTTAGACCCCTAATACTACACAGTTGTAGCTGCTATATTTCCGCTCATGGTAATGTTCAGAGAGGCGGGATATGAGCTTCACTTCTGGTTGTGAAGTTTGAAACCAGTCCTTCCACTTCCCCTGCTGCTGCCTTTATTACTGCCTTCAGGATAAACCTGCTCTCACTTGCTTTCTGTTTACTTATTCGTCACCTGCATCGCAGTATTTTGGGCATTTTTCTGCCTCAGGAGTTTCCTATTTTTCTCTCTGTGTCCCCAATCTCCCAATTTCTGCCCTTTTCCATCATGTTTTAGCAGTTCTGTGTGCTCTTTCTCCAGTGGTGGAAATTAACTAAGTACATTTACTCGAGTACTGTACTTAAGTACAATGTTTAGGCACTTGTACCATTTTATGCTACTTTATACTTCCACTCCACCACAATTCAGAGGCAAATATTGTACTTTTTACTCCACTACAGTTATCTGACAGCTATAGTTACTAGTTTTCAAATTTTGAAAGATTTCACACACAAAAAACAAAACAAAAACAATCATAAACTTATAAAATACATTGTTCTAGATGAGGCCAGTGTTTTTTGGCTTGTGACCTCTTACAAATAATCAGCATCATGTTGTCATGTTTCTGATGTCTGAGTTGTTTGAGTTCCACAAAAGAGACTTTTCCCCTCTAAACTTTTCAGATGGTTTCACTTAAATTACTTTTCAAACTATCCAAGATTTCACAAAAAACAAAGACTAGAAAAAAAACGGGTTTGTTTTTCTTCTTTCCTCTCCCATTAATCATCTCACAACCCCTCAGATTTATCTGGTGACCCTTTGGAGGGGCCCGACCCCTAGGTTGGGAACCACTGGGCCAAACTAGCTAACTGTATATAAAGTAGGTAAAACTACTCCCAGTTGTGTCCTGGCTCGGTTTATTTAGTGTACCCAGCTTCGAAGTCTGTCTGGTTTGCATTTTCCGCTGAAAAACAACGATTCCAAGAAGCTTCCTTTGTTTTGTGTGCATTTGTTGAAAAGAGAGAGAGGCAGCGGTGGTCAAGCAACCGATAGACTGAATGAGGAGAGGGAGCGCCAGGAGTGCTGGTGAATCGGAGATATAAAACTTTTTTTGATTGTTTCTCAGCGGTTATTTTCTATAGCACAAATGAACACGCCCTCACCCCCACACATGCGGTAATGGAAAAGATGATACCTTAGCGAGCTAACTAAGCTAACTGCCCACTCTGCGTCGCTCTTCATCCCCATCCTCTCCTTCAGGTGAAAACCAACCCCAGATTCACTCTCGTTTTGGAACGAGCTTTGTCCCCGCTTGGCATTTCGTAGCTTCCTCTCACCCTGCGCGCTGTTATTGGCTGGGGACTACACACCCACTGCCCAAAGGTTGAGACCCAGAAACATCCCTAACACAGAAATACAAGAAAATACAGTCGATGATTGATGATGATTTTTGTACGAGTCTATACGTTGGTTTTTTTTAGGAAGATCCCACTCATTCTGCCTTTAATTGGGGGTTCGAATGCAGGACTTAAATTAATGTATTGGTACTTTTACTTGAGTAAAGAATCTGAGTACTTCTCCCATCGCTGTCATTCTCTCATCTGTATTATACAGTCGTGACTCACTGGTTTCAGCCAACCACTTATTTATACATATAAGCCTGGAAGTTGTTTCCATTATGACGCTTACTGTGTGACTCAAGCAAGACTTCCCCGCAGTCTGATGTTAGCTGACTCACCTCAAACATGTGACCGTGAATATGTAATTTTTTACACCTGCAAACAGGAAGTTTCACTCACTTGTTTTGTTTTGTTTTCTGGTAACTTCGGATTAATAACTGAGTTTATGTCTTACTTCTATATAGCTGCTAATAACATTAATCGTATGTAGTTCAACCAAAGTCCATACCAGATTCTAAGGTTTTTTTTTTTCTTTTTTTTTCTGAAAATGAAAGAAACGTTTTCTAAAATCTGAAAATAAAATGAGTGACTGGTAAATGTCCAGTTGACAAATCCTCTGGCTTCACGTGGGTAGTTCGAATGAGCAGAGACAGACGAACGAAAACAACTTCAGTGATAGAAACACAAGATAAAGGCATCGACATTCAGAAGCACTCAGTCTTTGATTGATGTGTGTTCTTTGGTTCGGCGTGCAGTGCAGACACATGACAACAACTATTTGTTTGCAGCGAAGGTGTCAAGAAAATATTAAAAAAGTACAACCACCAGTCTGACTGACTCTCATACAAACGTGACGCTGAAACGAAAAAAAAATTTGGCACATGACTTCAAGGTGTACTTTTACATGGAAGTTTGGAAACGAAAGAACATTTCGAATGATCAAACAAATACTTTGACTGAAAAGTATTCAAATGATCAAACCCTTGGACTGAAACCCAGTCAAATGATTAACAAGAACAAACATCTTTTGTTCACATAACCTCCTTCATTTAAATCTAGCCGTGGCCTTCGTTTGCAGGGAGCATGCCAACGAAAGGTCTGGCAGCAGTTTAAAAGCGCTGGCTTATCATACTGTAGATACTGCTTTATTTAGCGCAGGTTAGCCTGCCAGTCCAGTGTGGCTACTTTATTTTTCCACCCGCCTCATGACCAGGACAGCCTAAACTAAATACCTCTGCAGTGAGAGCGTCAGCCTTTGCTCTGCAGCAGCCTATTTCTTTATTCAAATACGGCAGAGTGATGATGTCAAACAGGAACTGCTTGGTCTCAGCACCTACACCTCACCCTGTTGGGTAAACATTAAGTCACACGTTAATATGAGCTCCTTGCGGATGTTTACAACCTGTTGCGGACATCAAGACATCATACCTGTAGAGAAACTGTTCGTCTCTTCTGTCTTTTCTTATTCAGAATATTTCTATTATTGTAAAGTGTCAAGTGTAGTATATAGTGAGGATACGGTGACTGTTTGACCCTGGCACACCCCATTAACACAGAAAACCCATTTAGGACAGACAAGATCAGAAACATTCTCCGTTCATCTATTAATTTTCTCATGTTGCCCAGGGGAGCAGAGGCAGAGATGATGAATTCTTTCTTTGTCTCCTTCAAACGCTCTCTGTTTCTCTGACACTGATACAGGAAATTCACAGTGCACATTATATTTTAACACTTTATTTTGTAGAAAGGAAATGTAACCTGTTAATTCTCGGGAAGATTCCTGGGAAGGACGACGCCCTTTGGTCCAAATAATAGTGAAACTGGAGACAGCGTTGAGTTGTAACTCCTTAGTTACTGCTCTCGCACAGCACACATGCAGTTTACAATGAAAACTGTGGCAGAATTACCATCGAAATTCATACTTATTTTAGAAACAATAGGTTCTTCGTTTAAGACAGAAGTAAACAAAAGCAGCTTCTCATTTCTAGCCGTCATCCATCAGTTTTGTCAGCTGTAATAACAACTGTTGGCGGCAGATTTGATCAGCTGTAGCTAGCTAGCTAATTAATATAATGTTAACTTCATGAGCTGGTTGAAGACGCTGTCTCCGGCTGACGTTTCAAAACAAGAAACCTTTCAAATGTCTTAAATATGAAAACACCTGATGGCTGCATACATGATATCATGCTAACAGACTGGTGGTTAAAGCTAACAGATCCCAGGTAAAAAGTCAGCATCTTCACCAGTTCATCCATGTCTAAGACAGCATTGGTCTTGTATTGTAGTTTATTGCTAGTTAGTCCAAGTATTATACGTATGGTAAGGAAAACTTTAAGATCAACCTGTTATTTAATTCAAACACAACACAGTTCGGCTGCTTAGCTACTTGGGCAAGGAAGAGGTTATTTACTCTAACCGATGTGTCTGGTGACAGTAACACTGTCTCGGGTAACGTTGGCTCGGGGTGATGGAGTGTAAACTTCATCAAATCCAGTAAAGAGCAGGACAGAGCTGCTAATGTTAGCCTACACTCTGATAGCATCCAGGACTGGCTCTACACATTGGACATGCTAGTCGTAAACGGGGCTTTTTTTTAAAAAACATAACATGTAACCACACAAACTAATGTAGTATGAAACGCTCCTGGCCTTAATTATGTGGGCTAGGTTACTACTGTAAGTTTTGTAGAGGTTTTCTAGCCGTTAAGAGCTTAGCAGTTTTAAAGGAAATTTCAAGGAAACTACTCAAATAACTGTCTGAGAACATTGTCTCTATTTCCCCTATAATTAATATCAAATTACATGGTTATTGCCAGAAAACTTCCCAACAAATCAGCAGGAAATTATGGGGCCTGTAAAGTCTGTAGGAGGGAGAGCACTGGAGGCAGACGGGAGAGCGCTGGGGGCAGATATGGAGAGCGCTGGAGGCAGACGTGGAGATCGGTCGGAGGCAGACGGGGAGATCGGTCGGAGGCAGACGCGGAGATCGGTCGGAGGCAGACGCGGAGAGCGCTGGAGGCAGACGCGGAGATCGGTCGGAGGCAGACGCGGAGATCGCTGGAGGCAGACGGGGAGATCGGTCGGAGGCAGACTTGGAGATCGCTGGAGGCAGACGGGGAGAGCGCTGGGGACAGACGCGGAGATCGGTCGGAGGCAGACGCGGAGATCGGTCGGAGGCAGACGGGGAGATCGGTCGGAGGCAGACGGGGAGATCGCTGGAGGCAGACGGGGAGATCGGTCGGAGGCAGACGGGGAGATCGGTCGGAGGCAGACGTGGAGATCACTGGAGGCAGACGTGGAGATCGGTCAGGGGCAGACGTGGAGATTGCTGGAGGCAGACGTGGAGATCGGTCGGAGGCAGACACGGAGAGCGCTGGAGGCAGACGGGGAGATCGGTCGGAGGCAGACGTGGAGATCGCTGGAGGCAGACGGGGAGAGCGCTGGGGGCAGACGCGGAGATCGGTCGGAGGCAGACGCGGAGATCGGTCGGAGGCAGACGGGGAGATCGGTCGGAGGCAGACGGGGAGATCGCTGGAGGCAGACGGGGAGATCGCTGGAGGCAGACGTGGAGATCGGTCGGAGGCAGACGTGGAGATCGCTGGAGGCAGACGTGGAGATCGGTCGGAGGCAGACGGGGAGATCGCTGGAGGCAGACGGGGAGATCGCTGGAGGCAGACGTGGAGATCGGTCAGGGGCAGACGTGGAGATTGCTGGAGGCAGACATGGAGAGCGCTTGAGGCAGACGGGGAGATCGGTCGGAGGCAGACGTGGAGATCGCTGGAGGCAGACGTGGAGATCGGTCGGAGGCAGACGGGGAGATCGCTGGAGGCAGACGGGGAGATCGCTGGAGGCAGACGGGAGATCGGTCGGAGGCAGACGGGAGATCGCTGGAGGCAGACGGGAGATCGCTGGAGGCAGGCGGGAGATCGCTGGAGGCAGACGTGGAGATCGGTCGGAGGCAGGCGTGGAGATCGCTGGAGGCAGGCGTGGAGATCGGTCGGAGGCAGACGGGAGATCGCTGGAGGCAGACGGGGAGATCGCTGGAGGCAGACGTGGAGATCGGTCAGGGGCAGACGTGGAGATTGCTGGAGGCAGACATGGAGAGCGCTTGAGGCAGACGGGGAGATCGGTCGGAGGCAGACGGGAGATCGCTGGAGGCAGACGTG
This sequence comes from Siniperca scherzeri, assembly GCA_027580175.1. Classification (NCBI taxonomy): domain Eukaryota; kingdom Metazoa; phylum Chordata; class Actinopteri; order Centrarchiformes; family Sinipercidae; genus Siniperca; species Siniperca scherzeri. The sequence continues at coordinate 33,904,134 of CM050843.1, read as the reverse complement.
GAGATCGGTCGGAGGCAGACGGGGAGATCGCTTGAGGCAGACGGGGAGATCGCTGGAGGCAGACGGGAAGATCGCTGGAGGCAGACGGGGAGATCGCTGGAGGCAGACGGGAAGATCGCTGGAGGCAGACGGGGAGATCGCTGGAGGCAGACGTGGAGATCGGTCGGAGGCAGACGCGGAGATCGCTGGAGACACGCAGGAGACTGGAGAAACAGGTAATATGCCGAGTGACATAGAGAGTCCTATATTCCAATGAGGTCCGACACTGACTGAGGTGAGTGGTGTGCTTTTGTACCGGCTGTGGTTGGGACTGATGGGGGAGCAGGAGTGTGATTGGGAGCAGGTGTGGGTGATTACTGGCTGGTGAGGCCTGGCGTATCTGTGACAGGACTGTTTCAGAAAATGTGTATTCTTTTTAAAAACAAAAAAAAAAACCCTTTTCTTTTGCGGAGCTTACGTTACTGTAAGGGCAGGGAAATGTTTCTCATTGGTTTTAAAGTATTAAAAATAAGAAGCAAGAACATTAGCCATTTCTTGATTAACAGCTCATTAGGCTACCTGATTTATTAATTTAATAATGAAACAGACCGTGCCAGTCCTTGCTTCTTGTTGGCTAGTTGTGATATTAATTCATTAATCAATGTACAAACTAAACATGACCATTCGCACAACCACATAATGCACAAGTACCACATTGTTTGGGAGGAGAATATCAACACTTCATCATCACTGGTTGTAAGTTAAATGTATTTTAAACACAGTCGTACTTTTTCACCACTGTTTTTGAACGCATCCCTTTTATCTGTCAGTCACATGGTCTGACTTCTTGCTTGAAAGAATCTGCCAGAACAGCCCTCATCACCCCCTTCAGGTTGCTGTGACTTTGTTGTTATCTGTATAAAGACATAACCATGACATGACATCAGTGTTATTTACTGACCTTAAAGTCAGTAATGATTTTATGTCACTAACCTGTATGGGGGTTTTTGTTTGTGTGTTTTCAGTTCTTCTGAGAATATATTCAACTCCTAGCTTCACTAAGGTTGTCTAAATATTTTTTGAATATACAATCAATGTATCTGATTACGATAACTGCTCGATCAGCGTGACCTTTCCCATATTCAGTAACAAGTGCATGTCGCACCAAAACTAAACTAACTAAAAGAGCTGCTGAATTCTTAACACAGCTACAAATATCAACCATGGATCAGATCTGAGGGTTTAGGTGACAAACAAGAATAGTAAACCAAAGCAAAAATGACATCTGAGAGGCATCCTGCTGGCTCTAATGTACACCTGTGCATTCAGATCGGTTGGAGACCTCGACTGCATATCTTTCCCTTCAGTCGGACTTCCCTAACCCTCTTGTAATAGTGTATTGTGCAGTTAAGCTCACTGGGGAATTCATCTGTCCAGAAGTGGGGATGCCAGGATGTTGAACAAAAGCTCTGGAAGTCTTTGATGCTCTCCTGCTGAATGGATCAGCTCACCTCAGACGTGCTAGTCAGTTATGTGTGATTGGTTGTTAGCCGTGCTAGCCACCGCTTTGGTTCAGACTGAAATATCTCAGCAACAACTGGATGAATTGCCATGAAAGTTTGTCCAGACATTCGTGGTTCTCAGGGGATGAATCCCACCGACGTCGATGATCCTCTGACTTTTCCTCGAGCGCCGCCACGAGGTTCACATTTTTGGTTCACAATGAAATGTTGAATGGATTACCATGAAATTAGGGACAAACATGCATGTTCCCCTCATTGTCATTGTGATGTTAGCACGCTGATGTTAGCATTTAGCTCAGCACAGCTTCTAGCATGGCTGCAGACTCTTGTTTTGAATAATGCTCCTGAAAGCATCATTACAGACAAATTATAATTTAATATAATAAATCACCTCAGTCAGCAGAGTTCACCATTTTATTTCTAAGTATTTGTAAGTGCCAGGTGTTCGTGATGGTAAATGAAAAAGAAATATGTCAAAAATAATAATAAATACATAATTGCATTAAATTCAAACAGCATAAACGCTCGTCCACCTGTTGTTCTCACTGTGAGCCGTTCTGGATATGAGCTTCAGATAATTAGCTTAATTATACTTCAGTTAATGTGTTTAGCCATTTGTTGATTAATAGCATGGGATATTTGCCTGCGAGTATGACATAAATCAATCAATGTTTTGTAAGATGAATTATAAAAAGCTCCATTCCACACTTTTGATTGGATATCATTAACTGGCTGCAGCTTAACCGTCTAAGTGACCTTCTGGTTCACCTCGTTTTGTGTCCTAAAGCGCCCACGTGTCAATGATTTACAAAATAAAAGAGTCTCAAAGGGCACTAATAGAAGGGCAGTTGGCAGTTGTACACCGATACATACAGGACGCTGTAAATATAAATTAATAATACATAAAAAAATATACAGTAAGTGAAAATTCTTCCACTGCGTTGCAACAGTGTTGAAAGTATCTTTCATTAAAAGGACATAGAGACATTTTTAGAGTTATTTCGATGCCTAAATTAAGCTGTGAGGGTTTAATATGCACCTCGTGTGGGTCAGATACGTATAGAGATTATTTACAGGCGTTGAGCTTCCCCCGGAGTCTGTAACACAAACCAGTGAGCACACTGTTGGAGTTTCAGTCTGAAAGCTGCTTGTGCTGTTATCGAGCAGCGTAACTGTAATACAGGTGTAAAGGCAGTAATCTCTGTCGCTGCCTGATAATTAGTTAATCCCTACACGGCAGATGGAGGCGTCTGTGTGTGTGTGTGTGTGTGTGTGTGTGTGTGTGTGTGTGTGTGTGTATTATAGTACAGGGCTACCATTTCCCAGTTTTCTAGCATGCATATGCCCGACTACAAAGTGCCTGTAATGATGTTTTTTCTTTATGCCTTTGCTTGCATTTAATGTTGCACTTCTTGCACTGTCCGCCACTGTCACCAGGTCTGACTTGGCTACCACCGAGCAGCATTACACGCGTGTGTGTACAGTGAAAAATGTCCACATATTTTAAGTAATTGTTGATAAGTATTGTATAGTTCATAGCTCATTATCTTTGTCTTATGCTGTAAACCGCTGTAACAGCACAATTTCCTGCTGGGATTACTAAAGTACTCTATCTATCTATCTATCTATCTATCTATCTATCTATCTATCTATCTGTCTGTCTGTCTGTCTGTCTGTCTGTCTGTCTGTCTGTCTATTGATCCATCCGTCTATCCATCCATCCATCTATCTATCTATCTATCTATCTATCTATCTATCTATCTATCTATCTATCTATCTATCTATCTATCTATCTATCTATCTATCTATCTATCTATCTATCTATCCATCCATCCATCCATCCGTCTATCTATCTATCTGTCTGTCTGTCTGTCTGTCTGTCTGTCTGTCTATCTATCTATTGATCCATCCGTCTATCTATCTATCTATCTATCTATCTATCTATCTATCTATCTATCTATCTATCTATCTATCTATCTATCTATCTATCTATCTATCTATCTATCTTTGATCTAAACATGCTGTTCTGTAGCTGACCTCAGACCAGCCTTATCCTTGTTACATGTGGTCTTTCCTGTGTGAGGCAGCAGGGACGGGTCCGGGACGAGAGCGAGCTGTTGGGTGAATCGGGGCTGTAGCCGACATGTAACACGCCACCTCAGAGACGGAGCGTCTCGGGGGAGGACAGGGAGCGTTCTCCATCTCACACATCATCTGAGCAGAGAGAGCAGGAGAGAGGACGCCGTCCTGCCATCGATTAACAGGAGCCTGTTGTTTTCATATTTAAACTGACACGTGAATCTCATCTCGATCATTATTCTGACTGTTATTCTTAATATTGATATCTTCATGCACATGGTGCCAATGAAAGCTTCTGTTTATAAGAGAAAAGGAAGTGAAGGCAGGAAACAAGAGACTCATTGTTATTCCATCACTGGCCGTTTGCCTTTCCAGACTTATATCAACAAATTATAGATTCAATCAAAAAAATGTAACTCAATTCAAATCAGAGTGATTGGACTGAATTAAAGTGATGCTTTCAGACAGTGAGAGGAAGCCCCAGAGGTTCTGCCTTCAAAATAAAAGCACAGCATTTGTTACACTTGAGAACAGGAAGTAGAGCAATAAACGAGCACTAACGTTGAATTATTATATAAAAACGTGGATTGACACCGACTGGATTGATTTATTAATTGTTGTGATAGATTATGGTGAAATCACAGCTCCTGTGCTGAGATTCCTGTGTTTATCTGTGTGTTAAGATGTAAATTACGGCGGCATTGATTCAGTAAAGCCTCTGCTTTGACCCTTTGTCACCTGTTCACTGGTTAGATTTCCTACTGGATGTACAACAATAACTAACCAATAAAACTATTAGCTTCCGGCTCGTAAAGGATCAGGGTAACGCTTTATTTTGTGGGTCCTTGAGTTTTTGTCCTCATCACGGAAGCAAGTACACAAATCAGCATGATGCAGGATAAAGTTTCAAAGGAGGAGTCTGAGTACAAGGCAGCCAAGGCACCAGCGACCCGGTTTCCATCCAGGGGGTCAGTGTGGACACTGTAGAGGACTACAGGTACCTGGGAGTCCACGTGGACAATAAACTGGACTGGACCAAGAACACTCAGGCTGTTTACAGGAAGGGCCAGAGCCGCCTCTGTTTCCTGAGGAGGCTGAGGTCCTTCAGCATCTGCCGGACGATGCTGAGGATGTTTTATGAGTCTGTGGCGGCCGGTGCTGTCCTGTATGCTGTTGCATGCTGGGGCAGCAGGCTGAGGGCAGCGGACGCCAACAGGCTCCACAAACTGATCCGTAAGGCCGGTGGCATCGTGGGGGCGGAGCTGGACGCTCTGGCGGTGGTGTCAGAGAGGAGGATGCTGGGTAAACTGCACGCCATCTTGGACAGCGTCTCCCACCCGCTCCATGACGTGCTGGTCAAACAAAGGAGCGCCTTCAGCGGAAGACTCATCCCCCCACAATGCACCACAGAGCGCCACAGGAAGTCATTCCTGCCTGTGGCCATCAGACTCTTTAACTCCTCCCTCTAAGTGTCAGTCTGTCTGACCCGAAGTCACTAAACTGGACATTGATCACTAACATCTCATCATGAAATAATTGTGCAATATTCTGTGTTAATACTCCCGTGCAATATTTAGTTTTTCCTATTTATTGATATTGATATTATTTACCTCCATTACTGCTGTGCAATATCTTAATATTCTCAATAAGATACATTTAATTTTTTGTTATCATCATCAACCGGTAAACCCACCTGGTACTTCATGTATTTTCTGACCTGTTTATAGTGTATCATATTGTTTGCTAGTACTTCCTCCTGTGTGCTCTGACGTAAAGGCGAGCTGCTGTAACAAAGAGTTTCCCTTCAGGATCAATAAAGGATTTCTGATTCTGATTCTGAAATAAATTGATGTTGAATTAATATTATCTTGGGTTTAAACTGAGCTTTTCTTACAATGAAATTTCTGTTTGACCTATAATTAGTAAAAAAAAAAAATGTACAGGAAACTGAAATTATTAGGAAAGTAATGACCCTGATCAGCTGCAGAAATCCTCCTCTGGCACGAGTTCTTTCAGATACAGCATGACCTCCAGGTGAACAGGTGAGCTCTCTCTCTCTCTCGCGGGACTTTATTTTGAAATTTCCAACCAGAAGTAGCATTTCCGTTGTGAACCGGTTGGCTGGACAACGGAGAGGAGGGGGGGGGGGCTGTCCGCGCTGGAGACCAATGACAGGACAGGTATACAGGTGAGCAGATGACACACCTCTCTCTCACACACACACACACACACACACACACCGGCGCCGGGCGCGCGCGCAGTGAGGTAGGAGGGGAGCTGAAAAGGCTCCTGGGACTGCAGATCCGGTCTGACATGGCAGGGAATTAGAGAAGCGAGGACCATTGCACCGCCTCGTCCTGGGATCACCTCAGATACCGGTCTGATGAGGACGCGCGTTAGTGTCACTCTGACTTTTATTTAGATTTTGGATTTTAAAGCGTCGCAGCGGCTCTGCAGGTCCCCTGTTGGTGCTGGGGGTTTTGACCTGACTTGTCCTGGTTTATCGTGGACTTGTGGACTCTGTTTGCGTCTCCCAGGCTTCTCCTCCTTCGCAATAATGTTTCTTCCAGACCATTATAGTCGGAAATAGTGGCGGATATTTCGGGATCCTTTCAGAACCTGTTTGTTGGGGTTCTTTTTCTTGAGGGTTTTTATAAAACCGGGGTTTTTAGTTAATCCCAGGACTGCCGACCAGGCTACAAGCACCATGATGAACTCGGAGGCCCTGCGGCCGGCCCCGTCCGGCAGGAAGCCCCTGGGCAAGCTCGCCTCCCGGCTGGAGGAGGTGAAGAACCCGTGGCGGCAGGTCTCCACGCTGGAGCTGAGCCACAACGAGGCGGCCCGCCTGGCCACGGACGCCCTGCTGGAGCACGGAGAGCTGGAGTACCGCAGGGTCCTGACCGAGGAGCGGGAGCTCAACTTTCTGTCCCCGCTGGAGGTCCGCTACATCACCCAGCATGTGGCCAAAGCGTGCGGCTCCGAGAGCAACGGCACCGGCCCCAACGACCGGGACTTCGGGGACGGGGACGCCGTGTCCGAGCTCACCTCCGGGACTTACTTCCCTATGATGTCCGACGAGGAGCCGCCGATGCTGGAGCTCGGCTGGCCGGACTCCCCGGCGAGATACGGACCGTCGGAGACGCAGATCTACTTCCAGAGGGACAAGTCTCACAACGTCAAAGACCTCATCAGGTCCCTGATCAACAAAGCCAAAAAGGTAAGAAGGCGCCGTGCTTCATGGTGGTTTTACCTGAAGCCATCGGCGTGACACCTGTAGGCTCACTAACTGATGTAATGCGTTTTTTATTACATTTTCCATTTAATCTTCTTTTGAAGCCCGTATCAGCTGATCACAACACGGATCGATCAGCTGATCACAACACGGATCGATCAGCTGATCAGGAGGACTGCAGGGTGTTACAGCCGCACAAACTGCATGTCTTCAAAGCCGGGGAGAAGAAGCTGTTTAGTCCAGGCTTAATGGGTTAAATCATTATTTCTTCATTTATTCAGAAGAAAGTTTCTCTGAGCTCACTTTAAATCTCAGTTTAACAAATGTTCACAGGTGATTCTGCAACATCACAGCTAGTTTGTAGCCAGTCCTGGTCCAATATTATAATAATAATGATAATAATAAAACTTTATTTATCAAAACAAAGTGCAAAGTGCTTCACAGAGAGAGAAATAAAATACACAAAATGCACAAAAGCAATAAAATAAACAGTTCAGGTAAAATCAGGATCTGCTTTCAGATAAAAATGTGTTTTGAGACGAGACTTAAACGAAGACTCTGACTCAGACAGCCTGATGTCTTCGGGCAGGTTGATCCAGATCCTCGGGGCCCTGATGGCCAAAGCTCTGTCCCCCTTAGTTTCCATCCTGGACTCAGGAACAGACAGGAGACCCCTGCCCGAAGATCTCAGACTACGTGAAGGTTCATAAGGGACTACAAGGTCTAAGATACAGTCTGGAGCCATGAAGAGCCTTAAAAGTAATCAACAAGATCTTAAAGTCGGTCCTGAAACCAGCAGGGAGCCGATGTAAAGAGGCTGAACCAGGTGTGACGTGGTCGCAGCTCTGGGTCCTGGTTTACAGCCGAGCAGCTGAGTCCTGTACAGTCTGATAACAGGACAGGACAAACTGGACTAATGCGCGTGAGCAACAGAAACGACAAAACGGACACAAAACACAAAAGACAATAACAAATAAAACAGAAAAGAGGAAATAAAAACAAACCTGGATACAGTAGAATTAATCCAATTTAAATGTATTACGACATATATTATGTTTATTTGCACATTCGTAGATTGTGGATCAACATCATCATCATCAGACAAACAGCGCGATGAAGAAATCATCATGTCACCTGTTGTCGGTTGGGTGTGTTTTTGTTTTTCATCGCTCCACCTGAGTGCACCCCCCCCCCCCCCCCACCCGGAAGTCAAGTTATTCACTAGTTATCAGCTCTATAATCTACGCCTGCTAGCTCACGACTTGTGACTTTAAAACGTGAGTTTATAATGAATGTTGGCAAATTGTCTCGTGATCGATAAACTGACCAGATAAGAAGCAGATAGTCGGTTTGTTGGCAGACAGTCCAGCCCCCGCAGACACTTCCTTCTTCTCTGTGTATAAACAGACTTGTTTTAAACGCATGCTCTCTCAGCCTGTCGCTAAAAAAACACTCTCTAACATGTCGAGCAGTTTGCTCTCAGACACGTCAGTAACTCTTGTGTGTTGATCGTTTGTGCAGAGTCAGCAGGTTTCAGATCAAACGGCGCTCTGAGTGCAGTTCGTCACCAGTCAGCTGAGAAACAGCTGCTGGCAGAGCCGCACGTGTCTAATTGACCTCTGTGCAGTTTAATGAAGCTGCTTACAGTTAAACCCACAGTAAGTTTCATTAGTTTGGCTTTGCTCAGACACCAGCTGATGTGGACAAATCTTTTCTCTGTCGCTTCTTTTTAAACAGTTTACGGCATGAAACTGTCTCCCAAGTGCCTTCAGCTGCAGGCGGATGTGCATATGTCTGTGGGCATGAGCATGTCTGTACCTGTGTGTGTGTGTGTGTGTGTGTGTGTGTGTATTAATGTTGCATGACACGTACCATATGGAGGGCCCTTTCCTTTCTTTACAGTGCACGTGAAGAGTTTTATTTGTAAAGTGAGACGTGCTATTTATGTTGAATGAATGTTCAGAAACAGTATCTACCAAGGCCCCGTACCTCCAGGGGCCCCCCCCAAAAAGCCCCAGTTTTAATGTGTGCCGGTTGCTCTTTGGTGATTCGACCGTTACAGAAGCAGCTGTGTCTAAATGTAGGTCTGTTTCCGAGCTTTTGTTGTTTTTAGTTGCTCACATGGGGCATTTTCCCCAAATACAGTTATGCTTTTACGTAAAACCACAAACTGCGACTGACGTGCAGAAAACCTGGGGGCCAGGTGGTTTTCCAGTAGAGCAGCAATGGCTCCTTTCTGGGTCTCTGTGTGCAAAATAGAATAAAGCCGCCATCCATAGTGTTCACTGTGCTGGATGGGGACTCGGAGGCATTAGCGTCCCAACAGAAAGCTTTTCCCTCCGGGCCCCAGAACTGGTTAATCCGGCCACGGTGTCAAACTCAGGAACCAGTTCTAGTTTTTGAACGACTGCGTCAACGTTACTTGGTAAAATGAATTTTTACGGAGCTGTAATGAAACCCCATCTAGTATTTTAACAATGGAGGGCCCCCCCCCCCGGGGGGCTGATTTTAAAGGGTGTTTTGGTTGATGAATGAAATTTGAAACAGTACACATTGCTAGGGCAGCAATTTCAGATTGTTTTCACGAAGTTGCCACGAAGTCATGGAAATGTCCATCATAATTCCCCAGAGCCCGCGTTGACATGTTGTCCGAGCAGTCCAACCCGTGACCCTGACCACTGGTGCCACGGAGAGGCCCACGCTCGTGAAATCGTCATGAAACGCTTCGTGCTAACGTCTCTCATATCTCCCCGATGCTCCAGGTGATAGCGCTGGTGATGGACGTGTTCACAGACGTGGACCTGCTGTGCGACCTGATGGAGGCGTCCAACAAGCGCCGGGTCCCCGTCTACATCCTGCTGGACGAGAAAAACCTCAGCTACTTCACAGAAATGTGCTCTGCACTCGATATTCAGAACTCCCACCTAAGTGTAAGTAACAAACGTAATGTATCGTGCAGAGAACCCTAACCAAGACACAAATACAGTGTTCAACCTCAGGTGCAGAGACAGCAAAGATCTGTTAATATTCCGGTTAAATAACTTGAGATCAGTGGAAAAATACAAGAGGTAACCGAGAAGGAAGATGATATTATGAAGCTTGTGCAGCAGGATTTGGTCCAGACTGAAAACTCTCCACTTGTACTTTGTGTTTCGTGCTAATTAGCGAATGTTAGCGTGCTAAAATGCCAAACTAAGATGGTGAACGTGGTAAACATTATACCTGCTGAACATCAGCATGTTAGCATGCTGATGTTAGCATTTAGCCACAAGTGCAGACTCTTCATCAGATCAGAATCAGAAATCCTTTATTGATCCCTGAAGGGAAACTCGCCTTTACGTCAGAGCACACAGGAGGAAGCACTAGCAAAATATATAATATAATACACTATAAACACTATAAAACAGGTCAGAAAATACATGAAGTACCAGGTGGGTATAAGTATAAGATAAAATAAGTGTGAAATACCAAGTGGGTTTACCGGTTGATGATGATAATACAGTATAATAATACAATGTAATAATATAAGTAATAAGTAATAAGCAGTGGTGCATGTACTGTCGAGATTATTAAGATATTGCACAGCAGTAATGGAGGTAAATAATATCAATATCAATAAATAGGAAAAACTAACATGGGAAAAACTAAATATTGCACAGCAGTAATAAACAGAGGATATTGCACAATTGTTCAAGTATGGCAGAGATGTTAATGATCCAGTTATTATTCTGTATTTCCTGCTTCAGTTAAAGTCAGCCCGTGAGCTAACTTTGACCGAGTTTTAACTCGTGTATAAAAGTGTGTTTTTTGTTCCATTCGAGGGCATTTTGCGGCCTCAGCAGTGCATCGGTCTCCACACTCAGCTTCCAGAAGTGACACTGGGGTGTTAGAGAAGCAGCAGGAGCTCACAGTGTGTGTGAGAGTGGGACATGTGCAGTATGCTCTTGTTTGCCTGCTCCATCATTTACTTTCTCAAGTGTCAATCCAAGCTTTTGGTCTTCTACTGTTGAAAAAACCCCAAACCTGATGTTTTACTGCGTCTGCTCTGCTGAAGCGTCCTTCAGCGACGAACTGAATCCCTACCGTCTCCAGGATTTACAGTCTGTTCTGATGTGAGAGAAAAGATTCCACTTTATTAGTTTCAATAACCTCGTGGCTGACGGCCGTGCGAGTCCGCCGCCGTGTCTGCGAGAGAGATTCCAGACGTCAGAGCGTCCTTGAACTCGCCAAAGAGGACAGTTTAATGACAGTGTCTGCTCTCAAAGCGTTGCCACGCAACAGTAGTGTTCTTGACAAGAAGATGACACGTTAACGGTAACGAATCATCCGTTAGTGCAAGTTTTAAGTCTCTGCACGTTGAGGTTAATAGTGCACCGACTGAAAGCAAGGAAATAAACTCGCAGAACGCCGGCACGGCAGCATCAGAATGGAAATGAAATAATTTGACTCTGGAGTGGAAGGCAAAAACGTATTTGCCCATTTTAAACTCGTGACTGTTTCTAGTTGTGTCCGCGCGTGTTGAATAATTCCTAAACTTTTTTTATGCTTGGAGCTCATTTGCGTTTTCAAATACCATTTAGCGATTCATTTAGTTTTTCGTTTATGTTAGTTTTTCCTATTTATTGATATTGATATTATTTACCTCCATTACTGCTGTGCAATATCTTAATAATCTCGACAGTACATGCACCACTGCTTATTACTTATTACTTATATTATTACATTGTATTATTATACTGTATTATCATCATCAACCGGTAAACCCACCTGGTACTTCATGTATTTTCTGACCTGTTTTATAGTGTATCATATTGTTTGCTAGTACTTTCTCCTGTGTGCGCTGACGTAAAGGCGAGCTGCTGTAGCAAAGAGTTTCCCTTCAGGATCAATAAAGGATTTCTGATCCTGATTTCACAACACCGCGTGCGACCGGCTGCTCGGAGCTCACTGTTTGTAGAAGCGTACCCGTTTTCCAAGCTAGTGATTCGGGCTGCAACTAACGATTATTTTTTTTACCAGAGGATTTTTGACATTTTTCTTAAAAAATTTCCTTCAATGATTATTTGGTTTTCAGAATTGTTGCCAATTACTTTTCTGCCAATCAACTAACCAGCTGACTGGCTAATAGTTTCAGCAGAGATACAGCCAGTATCCAGTTCATGCTGTCTGAGATATCTCACACTGACAGTGGTGCATTTTGATAGAAACACGGAGGGATGGTGCATTATTAAAAAAAAATGTCATTAAAGAGTTGGTGTTTTTATCAGAAATCGGCTGCCTTACATATCTATTGCCTGACTTTCTATTTTCTTATCATTGTAATACTCTTCTGTGAGCCTGCATGTGTGCATTTGCGTTTCTAACAGTAAGATGTGTCTGTGTGCAGAACATGCGTATTCGCAGTACATGTGGGGACACGTACTGCACCAAGAGCGGCAAGAAATTCACCGGTCAGGTCCTGGAGAAGTTTATGATCATCGACTGTGAAGAGGTCATCGCCGGGTCATACAGGTTAGGAACACACACACACACACGCACACACACACGCCACAGTGGCCACACTCGGTACTGCAGTGTCACATGACGCACACTGGCCCAAAAAGCCTTTTCCCCCATACACCACCGTTAGAAAAAGAACAGCTGTAAAACGATGAATCCATTTTTCTGAGCGTCGCAAACCCCCTGAACTCTTTGTGCGATCAGAATTTGATCCAATCAGTCCAGTAAAATTAGGAAACTCTACAAGAGCTGTATTAATAATTATTTCTTGCCATTCATGTGTGCGTGGAGCCAACAGGAAGTCTCGAACATGCGTGTTCTCAACCAGGACTGCTGGAGAAGGACTCCTAAACGCCTAAACTACACTGGCAGAAAAACACGGAAGAAGCCCGCAGTAGCCAGAAAAACGTTTTCGCCGTATGCCCCCATGAGAAAGTTTCATAGGAATGAGTGCGGCGCCATCAGGTTTTCTTAATGCGCCCGTGTGCTGTGCATCGATCAGTGGATCAAACCACCCAAGATTCAGGAGAAATGTGCTAGCAGAGAGTTAGCTAGCGCAGGAGCACGGGCTGTATTGCCTTACAGTATCTATAGCAACCACTGTTAGTTACCAGTTTTAAAGGGGCACTCAGAGTTTAGTAGTCGTGATTAGCACCGCTCGGCCTGTGGAAGCAGTTATATAATGTCTTCTGCGGCTCTGGAGGAGCTTTGTCAATCTGAGAAAATGTCACTTGACACATTTCTAACAGCAACTCTGCATTGCAAAGTGGCAAGTTTGAAAGACGTGGGCATAAACCTGTCAGGGAAGGTCTAATGAAAGGTGCTATTCAATTGCATTCTGGGAAACGTAGGGTCCAGTGTTTTTGGAGTTTGACCCATACTGGGGACTAAGAGTCGGGATGTCTCGGCCTGTCTCCTGCACGTCCCACAGCTTTGGAGAAACCCTTTTAAAAGGCCCATGGCGGTGGGGGAGTGGTGTATGTCAGTGCAACCGTCATGGCGTTTATAGTTTTTGCAGAAATTTGAGAAGGTCTGGAAGAAGCCTGGAAAGAAAAAAAGATCACAGATTGACGATCTGTAGCTGTAAGAAGATGTGTAGGTGGACTCTTCAGACTGAGAACACACGGCCAGTACAGCATACAGTATAGGAACGTAAAAATAGCAACAACAGAGCGTGTGGACTGCTCACAGTTAGCAGTTGGACATTTGCTTTGCATCCGTCCTGATAAGCAGGACTATCAGCGAGGAAGCCGGCTGAGAGGACTGTAAATGTCTGCCGCGTAACAACGCTCGTGTTGTGCAGCGAAGGGACTGCTCTGTTAGCGAGGAAGCTGTTGTGGGAATACCTGAGTAATGCCCGTAATTACAGCCACACACTCAACAAGGAAAGGAGAATGACTGCTCTGAACGAGCGGGACTGCAGAGGCTTGTTCAGTGAGAGCAGATTTCAATACACAGTGAAAGAAAGGGCTTTTAGCAGCATGGTTTCCAGTAGAAATTCCTGTTTTTTTCTACCTTTCTTGCACTTTTACCGCTGCCTTTTGTGTTGTTCAAGTTTCTTTTACTCCTCGCATTGTGTGTAACTAATGATTAGTTTCTTTATTGATCACTTCTCAATAAAATGTCAGAAAATAGTGAAAGATGTCCGAGGAGGTGTACTCGTATTTCTCTTTTTATCCGACCAACAGTCCAAAACCCAGAGATTCGGGCGTCTATCACATATGACAAACGAAAGCTTTGAGCGGCTGGAACCAGCAAATGTTAGTCATTTTTCCTTGAAAATTGACTAAACTATTAATTGATCATCAAAATAGTTTGTTGATCAACTAATCGACTGATTGCTGCAGCTTTTAATCCAGTCGTGACATAAATATCTGAGGATTAAATACAGTTTTGAAACAGAAATGTTGTGGCATATTCAGAGTTAACTCCATTTTGTTTTGCTGTTTGCTCATCACACACACACACACTGTACGCACACTCCTGTTGTGTGTGTGTGTGTGTGTGTGTTTCATGTTCTATATCCCGGTGGGGACTTTAACCTGAAAGCACACCAACCCATGGGGACTTAGAGACGGCTTTATGAGGGTCAAGACTCGGTTTTAGGGTTCAGGTTGCACTGAGGTTAAGGTTAGTGTGAGGGGCCAGGGAAAGTACTGTGTCAGCGACTGTCCGCCACAGGGATAGTGAAGCAAACGTGTGTGTGTGAGTGTGTCAGTGTGAGTGTGTGTGTGTCAGTGTGTCAGTGTGAGTGTTATGTTCCAGTGAAGCTGCTAGACAAACAGTGCTGTAAAGCTCCGGGGAGTTTAACAACTTGGTGTCGCAGAGCCGGAGCGAGGGAGTGTCGATAATGACTTTTGCTGTCGCTCTTTCCCTTCGTGCTGTAATTATAATTCCCGCCTCGGTTAGGAAACGTGCATTCTCGTTAACAGGAGACGATTCGTTTTTCTTAACTTTATGAAAAGCGCCTCACAAATCTTATTTACTGTTTGACATTTGAAGGTCGACTCTTCCCTCATGCGAAGCTTCTTGTGCTTCCTGGCTACATCTAACAGGTTACTGCTGCTGACCAACAAACAATGCATGATATCACTGCAGTATATGCTTTCACAGAACAGGGAAAATGCATGTTTAAAGATATTTAGGGCTCTTTCACACCGGCTGTTAAGTCCGATTTCAGAATTTGCCTCAAAACGTGATAATATGGTAATTTTCTGCGATTATTTCCAGTTCCACTGTAGTAGCCTGCATGTGCAGTCAGAAGATAGTCTGAAAATTCACATGCACGCCGTAACACTATCATCAGTGGCCTTCTTAGATTTGGCAGCCATGAGCACAGAGGCCTGGGCAGGAACACACATTACTGTGCATTATTTTCAGGGTTTTTTTTTTTTCTTAATTTAATTTTATACACTATATTTGCGTTCATCAGAGCAGGCACCAGTGTACTGTAGTTTGCAAGCCGGTTCAGGTCTCATTCGGCACGCACGTTACTCGAAGAAATCAGGTTCGCAGGATTACGTGCGCTGTGGTAACCTGGTTCTTGTTTACATGATCTTTAAGAAATCAGATTACTGCAAATAGCTGACAGTAAGTCAAGTCAACTTTATTTGTACAGCCAAATACTATATATCACAAATTTGCCTCAAGGGGCTTTACAGTCTGAACAGCATGCAACGCTGTCTGTCCTCAGAGCCTCGCTCTGGATAAGGAAAAACTCCCAAAATAAACCCTTTAAGGGGGGAAAAACGGAGCAACAGAGGAGGGGTCCCTCTCCCAGGACGGACAGGAAATAGATGTCGTGTGTACAGAAAAGACGACGCAATGATGTGTAAACCCACCGACCTTCACACTCTGTCCCGTCCCGTAGAGGCGTGAACCTTCAACACCTAGCAGACAAACAGAGAGAGAGTTCAAACTGCTTTCACGAAGCGAGCATGAGGTGAAATGTCGTGGAGAGTTTGTCTAATAACGAGCTACTTCGCTGATCCCAGTCGGGATTCAGGAGCTTTCCCAAGCCACGCTGGTGTTTGGCGACTTGAAGTCAGATTTTATGAGCGTCTAATTGTCTCATGATGCGAGTTCATAGTCACACATTCTTTCGTCTTCAGTCGCCTGATTCAGGTGTGTCACCAACGGCACACCTTGATTCACTCGCCTTTCTGTGCACCACTTCCTTTGTCCCTTATCTTGTTTCCCGCTGACTGTTCTGACCCGTTGGCTGCAGCCGAGTGTTTTTGCTCGTGGACTAAGTTTGGTTTCAGGTGTGTGGCGTCAGGCACGCGGGCTGACAGGCGTCAGACCTGCTGGAATGAAGGGCGAGGTCCGGGCAGGTACCACATCAAGGCAGATGTGGTCTTATCACCTGCGCACGCCTCCCTCTCCCTCCTACGCTATCTTCAAACGCCCTTGTTACTCTGATATTAATATCTATGAAAATGCTGCTTCACACCTTTTATTTAAAACAGATTAGTTTATTTGAGAAGCAAATATTAAATGATTGAATGCCGGCTTTTATCTGTTGATCCAAAAGAAAGTAAAACTACTTACCTTCATACGGCACGTGGCTGCCGTACTCTTTGGGCAACACTCTACTTTAGCGCTTCCTATTTAGCATTTATGAGCACTTTATAAACGTGTAATAAATGGTTTATAACGCACTATAATGTAGTTATAAAAAGACAGTGTAATGTGTTTGTCAGCAACTATAACTCTCCCCTGTGGGCACCCATAAGTTGAGGTGAATAATAATAATGATAATGATAATTATTATTCTCTATTTATTTATTTATTTATTTAACACTTTTCACAACCGAAGTTAGAAAGTGCTTCATACAAGGCAGCAGATGCAAACCGCCAAAAAACAGACAAAAACTCCAGTAATGTGAGATAAAAGAAAGAAAAACAGAAATACAATAAACACATAATGAGTGACAGCTTTGTCAAACACAGTTGTAATTATATAAAATGTCTTCATAGTTCTAATTATTTACATTAATAATCACTTAAAAATGTCCTTATAGCTGCTTACAATGACAGTGTTATAAACACTTTAGTAGCTGTTTATAAAGTGCTTGTGAACGCTAAAGAGGGAGCTCTGTAGACAGTGAAGCGCTGCTGGGTCTTTGTGGCGATCACATACAGGTGTGCTGTGAAGTTCACTGTGGGATTTCTGCTAAATTAAAATGTTTTTATTTTACGTGTATAAAAAAAACGAGCAACACGTTGCACCGATAAGGAACGGATAGGTCCACCTTCATCATATTATATCTTTTCAATATTTAGGTTTACCCCCCCTCCTTCTCCTTCCTTCCTCTTCCTTCGCCCTTCTATTGATGATGTATCACGGCCTTGTTTTTTGACCAATGGGCTTGCACGCCGACGGAGAGCCACCCCGCTGCTCAGCTCATCAGATCAGAGAGATACTGCCGACCACGGCCCCGAGGAAGACCTGCCATGTAAAACAAAGGCTTTTTAACTTTGCAGAAATCCCACGGTGCGCCTCGGATCGTTACTGAGGGAGACTTTACGTTTTTGATTGCGATGTTTTACAGCGTTGTTTGTTTAACTCATGTCAGATGTGTTTATGAGATAAATTAGATCTTAACTGTTGCAGGAAGCAGCGGATGCCAGAATACTTAGTATACTTAGAGCTTATCTTGACATGATTGATGTGGAACGTGGAAAATATGACCCACGCGTAATTTTATGACTTCTGTGGTAAAGTGATAATGGATCTGCGTATCAAACACAGCCTGATTGCAGGCCTGATTGATTATGTATGATTATGGGCTGTCAGACTCTCTCCTCCACATGAGGAAAACAAACTCTATGATTTACGGTGAAGGCGTGCTCTGATCGGTTCCTCCTCGGGTGAAATGTGTCTGAGTAGTGATTGATTCATTCAGAGGAAAGCTGTCCTGCAGGTTCCTCGGAGGTTTATTTGCCTGCTGTAAAACGCGCTCACTGTCTCAGCACGCCTTAAATGGCTTCAAAATGACTTCAGTTCAGAAAAGACAGTATTCCTGAAGTGCCTGATTGTGTTTAGCTCTGCATGCGGTGTTGTCTCTGCAGACATTATTAAAGGCGGTGTCATATTTAGTGTTCACGAGCTTGTTTAAAACGCTCTGAGGATTGGAGGATTGTTTTCATGACAAACTGAAGTGGAGAGTTAGCTGTCGACTGAATAAATCTGAAGGCCGAAAAGCCGACAACACCTGCTGAGCGGAGACGCTCTCCGGGACGAGTTAGTGCAAATGCTGCAAACTGTCCTGAGATGATGAAGAAGAGTAGCTGCTGTGTATTATGGTGAGCCAAGTCTCCATTTCGTTCTTCATCTCAAACCTAATGTCTCTCATGTTCAAGGCAAGATCCCTCCTAAAACTCTTACATGGTTTAATACTGAAAAATTAGTTAGTTGGTAAGTTGTTGTTATATTTTCTGAGTGTGTTTAATGACACTGGAGTTAGACCCACAGCTTTAATTCAGATTTGTTGAGACAAAGAAAAAGCAGGAAAAAATGTTGTTTTATTTACACGGAGATCGTATTTGCATGTAGAGGAAGGTTTCACTTTAAACTTTTCTTACTCTTGTCAGCTGACATTCTTTATTTAACTAGTTGTTTGTTAAATTGATGTCTAACCTGCCCCTGTAGCAGGGCGTCTGTAACTAAGAGATCAGTTATAGTTACAGTTTTCAGAATCAGAAACCCTTTATTGATCCCCGAGGGGAAACTCTTTCGTTCCAGCAGCTCGCCTTTACGTCAGTGCACACAGGAAGAGAAGCACTGAGCAAAAAATATAATACACTATAATACAGGCAAGATAAATTAAGTACAAAGTGGATATAAAGTATAAAATTAAACGGTATAATTAATGTAAATATAAGTAATAAGTAATAGTGTAAAGTCAAGTTAAGTGTAGCTTATTAAGATAATTAAGATTATTATTAAGATTTTGTCGTCTAAACGCTTTAATCTGTTACTCAAACTGGACTTCCTGCATCGTATTTCATTGTCTCCGCAGTTGTTTTAATGTTTAAACGCAGATAGAGACATTAAACGTCCAACAAGTCCTTTTGAAGAACTACAACCGTCAGACATCCTCCCTTCAGATGCTGTCTGCTGGCGATTCCCTCGTCCTTCTTCGAAATCTGAAACGTTTGGTTTCTTTCACTGGTCGCTTCGTCTCGGGCCTGCTGGGTAATACGTTGCGTTCACTAGAACTCGGACGTTTGTGTGATCCTGTACCTCTGAGCCCGTGTCCTCCGTTCAGCCATGAAGGCATTATTTCTGCCGCTCCGCCTTCAGTGTTCATGCACCTGTCGTCTGCTGCTGGCAGATAAGCTGCTGAGTCACCGCGGTGACTCAGCGTTGTCCAGGAAATTGTTAAGGCTGATCTGCAGAGAGGTGGAGGGAGATCATTTCCACACAGACAGCTGATGGGTGCTAAATCACATTCTGTGTTTCATAGTTTCTACTTTTCATGCACACATGCACACTTTTAAAAGCCTGCTACACACACGAGAAACATTATTCCTCCCCAGTATGCAGAGTTATGCAGGAGGGTCACCTTCCTGATTAGCAGGTGATTTCCTGTTTCCCATCTTGCTGCCTATTTCCTGTTCAGTTGTTCCTAATTAACACATTTTACCACACGGGGGAAGTGTAAGAACGTAATGAGCACCTTAGCGTTTTTAAACACATTGTGGTTAAATAATGAATTACTTATTATTTTTGCTGTTGTTGCAACGTTGTTGCACTCTTTTAAAGTCCCTCTTGAGTATCACAGAACCATCAGCTAAATACTTAATTATATAATTATATATCATTAATTATATATATATATATGCAGAAGTGTATTGCACATTTAAATATTACTGTAATTACGATAGCTGATCATTTTTCCTTCCCCTCTTTCTTTTTTATATTGAAACAACAAAGCAGAGCAGCGTACGCATATAATCAATTTAAATACGCACATTTCTGATACTGCTGTCCCAGCATGTACACATATGCAACACAACAAACATAAAACAACACACACAAGGGCGATAAACTCACAGTAACAGAGCTTAGTGAGCAAAATAAGCTCAATCTACTCCAACACATATGATAGCTGGCCTCTCGGGCGGATCATTTTACCCCAGGAACCCTTAAGACCCCAAAATACTGTTTTACTGAAATCCCCCAGGTCGTCCGCTGTACAGCTCGCTGGTTTCACACTCTGATGTTTTGCCTCCTCTGTAGTTTCACCTGGCTGTCGGCTCAGGTGCACAGCAACATGGTGATGCATTTCTCAGGTCGCATCGCCGACAGCTTCGACCGCGAGTTCCGCTGTCTGTACGCCGACTCGCAGATCATCGACTGCTTCTTCAACCCCGAGGAGGAGGGGATGCCCTACTACCCGTCATACCAAGCCATGATGGCCCCCGGCATGGGCATGGGGCTGGGCCCGGTCATGGGGCTGGATTTACTCTCTGACAGGTACGAAGCTGGAGTCTACTTTGGTTTGTTTTCAAGGGTCACCACTTGTAAAGCATTCCTTCCTGCTGACATTTGAAACTCGGAGGTGCATGCATTCCGGGGCCTGGTGCGTGTTTCAGTCAAGAGATTACTTTCTGAATGAACTGATTCATAATTCTGTCCACGAAATGTCAGAAAATGGTGAAAATGTCCATCCCAGTTTCCCAGAGCCCGAGCGGACGTGACTCAATAGCTTGTTTTGTTGCATAAGCAGTGGAAGTATGTTCCGTTCCCAGCGAGAGAAAGCAGAGAAAGCAGCAAATCTTCACATTTGAAGAAGCTGGAAACAGCGAATGTTTAAAAAAAAAAAAAGATTTTAATGATTAATCGATTAACGAAATTGTTGCTGAATGATTTTATGTCGATCAACTAATTGTTTCAGCACAAATTGTGACAAAAACTCCTCAGTTTGCATTCATGTTCTTGTGCAGTCGGTGGTGTGAGTGTTGAGGAAAGCCAGATCAAGGTAAGGTACTAGCCAATAGTGATACTGTGTGCCATAATAATATACATCATATTACTAAACTTTGTTTATATAGCGCCGTTCAAAACAACATTACAAAGTGCTTTACGTGAGGAAAACAAGACTAAGACGGTGTCGTCAGTCTGTATCTGATCTCTCGATTCACAGATGTAATAGATTATCTCGACCTTTAATTGAAAGAATATGCCGCATGCTAATCTTTACCTCCCCTCCCTCCTCCAGCAGGCAGAACGTGTGCTCTGAAAACTCCAGCAGCCAATCAAGTAACAGCGTGTCCAGCGTGAAGGCGGCGCCCGGGATGACCTCTAAGACGATCTACAAGGTCACTCAAGGTCACGACAAGAAGGAGCCCATCAGCAACTCTCACCTGAGTCCTGAGAGGAGAGCAGGAGGACAAACCCCAGCGCCTCAGGGTCATGTCACGCCAGGACCGCGAGGCTCTGCTAACGGAGGAGCCAATCACAGCCCGGCTATGGAACGGCCGCCGCCGCCCTACAGTCAGCCAATGGGCATCGAATGGAACAAGCCTAACCCGGTGGACGTCATGCGGTTAAACGTGGGCAGCACCTCCTCCAAGTTCCAGGCGTTGGGGTTGTACGACCACAAGCCGAGCACGTTCCACGGCGCCGGGCTCGTCCCCGGCACCCCCAACTCAAACCTCATCCCCAAGACCCAGACACCCTCCCCGGCCAATGACGGCAAACTGACCCCCAAGCAGAAGACTTCCTCCAACCCGTTCCTCAACAAATTCACAGACCTCTTCCTGCCCACATCCAACAAAGACTTCCGGAGTCCACCGTCCCCTCACGGCACCACGCCCTGGGGGGGACCGGACCTCTCTCCAACTGAGCCTGAGACCCAGCAGAGCCCGCCGCCCCCGCTCTCTCCGGCCGTGTTGATGAACCGGCACGACCAGAAGCGAATGACGCTGGGCCACAGCAAGCTGGACCTGGTGAACAAATACAACAAGATGAACAAGCCGGTGTACAGCCGCTTCGAGCTCAAGACCCCGAATTAAAGCGGGAGTTCGCACGGATTTCATCAGAGTTTTTTATGTTTAAATATCTCTTCCGAACTCTTCCTCCTTCCTGCGTCTCTTATCGCAGTCCGTGAAGAAAAGTCTCCATGCACTCCGGTTGTTTTTATAAAGTGGTCAGTCCTTCGTCTTCTTCCGCAGTTCAGCGATGCCTGGCAGAAATCGAGGCATTACAGCCATGTTGGCTCAGAGGCTCCTTCCCCGTCTTCACAGAGTTCCCCCTCTTTTGTCATGTGAGGAGCCTTTACAAGTACAGCCGGGTTGGGATTCTTTGTGGGGTTGTAGTTTACAAAAAACACATGGGGGGGGGGGGAATCATACATTTATATTTACAAACATTACACGTTGAAATTGATGTTGAAAATCATCCGTCAGTCCGTTTTTCAACACTTTCTGAGTCATCGTGTTTTCAAAAGTAAAAAGAAGGCTGTAGCTGAAAGTAGTCTGACGGGCGTTTCACGTAAACCAGGCGTATGTCCTAACAGAAGATCTGTCACGTTTTAAAAATCACAAATTGCAGCTGAAGCCTGAGCACAGATCATCCTCATTTTGAAGGAAAGGTGAATTTTTGGCCTCAACACGAATATTAAACAGATAGTTAAGACTAGTTGAGCCTGGAGCCTCCCACTGCCTTTTCTTTAGTTCACACACAATTTTCTACTTCGAGACGATCCATGTGACGTCAGAGCTGTAACTCGTCTATTAACGAGAAGTCAAACAGCGATTTTAATCCTCGTTTTTATGTGAGGAAACGTTATATGTGTGCAGTGGGCCGCACCATGAGGCGCTTTGACTTTTTGACTTGTGCACTCGCCAAGCAGTTGTGAACGGCCGCCATCTTGAATCCGGTATCCAGTTCTTATAATGCATCCCTGGTTCCGATACGGTGACTGTCAAAACTCACAGCAGCACGTCGTCCTGCAACCTCAGCGCTCTGAACCTGGTTCAGAGGATCCAGGTACCTGTTGGAACTGTTTTTAGTTCCCGCCCACACAGATTTCTGCACCAATCAAATGTATTCACACCTGATGTAGACTTACATTTATTCTTTTTAGTGATTACACTTTTGCTCAGATAAGTACACAAGTCAAAACAAACACCAAGGATGTGATATCTCAGCCAAAATGAATTTCAATTTAAGTTCCACTTCTACTTTTGTATGTTATGCAAACTTACAAAAACAAAAAAGTAAAATATTAGAGTATTAGGAATCTGTTAACATGTGTGAAGACACAGTGATTTAATGAATGTAAAGAAAACGTTTTCATCCTTTTCTTTCTTACTCAACAGTTTTGCTTGGATGAGCTCGTTCCTGTAACACTCCTGTATTATTATAGTGTATATAACATGTGCCTTGTCCATCCTGCCTTAAGGTTTACAGTAACAGTTTATCTCCAGTGACTTCAAATAAGTGTTAATAACGGTGCACACACGCCTATTTGAAGCCGCTGTCACTACAGGGAACAAAGCTTGTTGTAAATGGAAGCAGAAGCAGGGCGACAATATTCCCGGTGCTGTATCTCATTACAGACGTGGGAGATCAGGCGTGAGTGTAGAAAGTGAACGGCTTTGGGGCGATTCGAGGCGATGGAGGTGACGAAAGTAAACAAGACAGTTGTGAGAAGACGCTGCTTGTCATATCTGTTTAAAGAACGAGCATTTACATTTTACAGTGCTGTCATACACTTCAAATGAGTGTCTTCATTACATTACAGAGGAGCGCTTCCTCATACTGTAGATTTTTGTTTTTACAATATGTAGATGTGTATATAAACTGTTAATCAACTGTTAATCAAATTGGATACAGTTATTAATACTAATTGTATTATTTCCATAATGTGTTGAATTAGTTATTTTTTTGTGATGACCCGTGCTGGCGTTCAGGCGCTTTTCATCACTCTACAGGGCTTTCCAGATAATTCCTCCCCAGCGCCGAGCAGCAGTGCGGCAGGCATTGAAAACGGATTTTCGCTGTTGTCACCTGAGCAATAACGATCGACGCTGATCAGTTATTTTGATACACGTGTTTTCATTGTGTGTGTGTTTTTGTTTACTGCTCATTGTTGTTGTTTTTGTCATCACTACAATCATCATCTACGTGTCGTGTTTGACTAACTAATGTATATCATGTTGTACATAGTGTATGAACTGACTGTCAGGAATTTGGGTTATTGTTAAAGAAACTTAAACTGATTTGTTTTGTTATTTTATTTTTACAATATGTTATTTACTGGAGAATGTGAACTTTCTGTGATGAAGTTGGTCTTAATTTGTAAGGATTTAATAAAACAAAAAGCTGAAGTTAACAGCTGTTATGTTATTGTCTCTATCCGAAAAGTAAACAAACTGCAAACCAAGTCATGCCACGCTGTAGGGTTTTACCAAGACGGAACATTTGCCCTTTATTTGCTCATCTCATGCATGTGACGCTGCGGAAACATATGAAACCTTGGTAATATAATAATTGGATATGATTGGGATCATTTTTAAATATTTTTAGCCGTGCTGGTGGCTGCCTCTGTGGCTGCTGCATAGAGCCACGCCACTGGTCCAGACTGAAAAACCTCAACGACCACTGGATGGATCAACATGACCTTGGGTCCAGACTGTCACGGTGCCCAGAAGATGAATCCTAATGACTGTGGTGATCCTCTGACATTTTAATGTGTCCAGTACTTTGGTTTATGACCAAATACCTGCAAAACTAACAGCGTTCCCACTTTGTGTTTAGTGCTAATTAGCACATTTTAGCATGCTAACACGCTAAATCTCCATGGTCAGCCCTCAAAACTCTCAGTTTTCTAGATTCCTCATGTGTTTAGAGTTGCTCTGCACAGTCAGCTACTAATCCAAAACTTAAATTCTGGCAACTCACAACCACACAACAGCTCCAACTGGAAACTATGCTTTTTGAATTCATAAAGCACCTACTGACAGAATTACTTGTCTTATTACTTATCTAGTAGGTCAGTGAAGCGAGGATGTTTGCTGGCCGTGTTTGGACCCGCTTAGCATTAGGGATCACCTTTCCCCGCTGAGCAGCTGTACAGCATGTTGCTTACTGTCAGGAAATCCAGCCACAGGCCACAGCATGAACAATGTGACAGAAAAGAAACTCCAAGGACAGATATATGAACAATGGAGCAGCCAAGAAGCTGCCCCACAAGTCCCAAAACTGGACTGGACAATGATGTCGCTACGTGCCGGAAATCCATCTTTCGTTACACAAATCCTGAGACAGAAATCTCTTTATGTGAATGAAACAAAGACAAAATGGAAGTTCCTGAACGGGTCACTCTGAGCCACCACCAGCTACTGCATGTTTACATGCATTAATACATATCAACATTATACCTCTGCTAGAGAAACCACATTCAGATCCCTGCTTTACGCCATACAGGTTCATGCTATCAGCTTAACCTTAACAAGACCTGAACCTCAATTATCAGGTTACTCTCTCTGCATACAGAGTCCAGCGTTGCCACAAAAACAAAACTGTTCAAAATCCACTCTAAATGTCAGAGAGGTATCCCAGGACGCGTGTTCCCAGCCTCCAAAATGAAATAAATTACCAAACGACCCCTGCATCAGTCACGCGTTTAAAGCCCTCCAAAAAAAGCAAAGTATTAGCAGTGAGATGTGTTAGAAGCGTCAGGAAGCCTCTAGTCCAGCGTGCCCCTCGCCGTTTGGATTAAGTCACTCGGATCCCTGTTTAAGAGACTTATCGGCGGCCGCCATAGATCCCTAAGGCTTTTTATTTTGGCACTGAGCCTTTCCATTGGAAAAACTTTAAAAAAAATCTCTATATCATCGTGTCACATTTGATGTTTTTTATGGATCCAATTAAGAGGTTTGTTCAGCAGCTTCGAGTCTCTGTAAAAACGGGCCAGTAATAAATATTGGCAAATATTGTGCTTCAAACTTGTACTGCTCTCTTTAGCTATTCATGAACAGAGCTCCAAAAGCAACGCATTTTGCACTTAATACACTAAAGACATCTACAGAGGTCAGTTTTGTTCATAACGTGAGGTGTTCTGTGAATTTATTACAAAGAAAAAGCATTTCTCCCAAGCATACACATTACGAAGATTCTCTTCACACGTCTTTCAATATTATTGTCATTTACAGCTCTGTAAGTTATTATAGAAAAATAAAAACTTTGAAATGAAATATAAAGCTCTCGCCTGGTCCAAGAAGGGTTAACCCGGTTTGCCGAGCGTTACCCAGCTCCACCTCATCTAGAAAGGCACCTCCCAAAAACAATTCCGCCCTAAACCGAGGAGCCAAGCGGGAAAACCTGGTTACTGGTTTGCCGGGCGTGCATGTCGTTTGGCATGTAGCCCTAGTTACGGGAAGCCTGGTTGTTTTTGTTGGGTAGTCGTGGTTACAGGTTTACAGGTTGCCTCCTGGTTCTTTGTGAGGGAGAAGCGAACCAGGTTTTCTGTCTTTACGACACGCGCTGGTTTCCGCTCCACAGCCCGGACTTTTGTCAGAACGTGGGTGTGACGGTCAGTGGATTTAACGTTGACTCATACCTTTGCTTCTAAACTGTGTATAAATAGATACTGTAGGTGCAACCACTGATGATGTAGAGGGATTGATTCTACTGACATCACCCATGCTGTGACACATTACTGCGCTGATGCTTAAAGCGTCTATAATCGACAGTGTGAACGGTGATGAACCTGCACAGAGTCACCAGCTGAATCTGCAGCGCCCCTCGGCTTTATAATGAGCTTCAGCTGTTTTTCTGTCCGGCCCACAACTTTACTCTCACCGCTCTCATAGTGGCGTTTTCGACCACAGCAGGCAGCTAATTTCAGAGAAAAAGCTCTAAAAGCCCACTGTGCTCAGCAGCAAACAGCAGGCCGACGCAGTCAGAGAGCAGCTGGTGAACATAGCGGAGCATTTAGCAGCTAAAGAGCCAGATGTTTCCAAACACAGAGCTGACGGAGAGAGAATGTCGGACTTACCTACAGGAAAGATACTAGAGGTTTACAAGAACCAACTGTAAACCGTTGAAATGTTTACCTGTTGGGCTGTGTGGACAGCTCATAGCCTTCCTCACCACATCACACAGGCCGAAAATGCTGAACCATGTTTGAAAAGCTACCTCATTTAATCTAACAGGTGGTTTTTGTAATAACATGAATCGTTCACTAAGACTGCGGGCTACGGTCAATAAGACAATTAAAAAACATGTACGCAATACTCGCACAGGTGGGGTCTATACAGGTGGCAGATGGTGGGAAGCGACATCAGTTTTCCCAAAACCTGTAAGATCTTGGTGCTCCTAATCTGCCGCTTGTGTATCCTGCAGGTAAACTTTGGAAACATCTGTGTTTCAATGCGCAGGTAATGTAGATCTTTGCATGTTGCTTCATTGTTGTTTATATTACAAGTTTCTTTCAGTGTAATCTGCGGCATTGTTAGGAATATTAATAAATCAGCATGTTGCAACGGTTTTCTTCATAGTGGATTTTGAAGACATATGGCCCTTTCACTGGTGGTCTATGAGAGTTATTAATACACATGAGTTAACAGTGACACACAAAGCAGTAAAATCTCCATTCCCTGTGAGTCTGTACGTGGTTTGTAGGGCAGGCGAGGTAACACAAGCTGCCCTGGTCATGTTTCAGACTTGACCACTGATGTTGGCTTTTGTGACAGTCAGCTAGAAAGAGGAACTCCACACAGTCAACCCAACTTTATCCCTGTGGCTTTTTGTAGCCTGTTCCCTTTGTACTAAAAAGATTACTCACAACAAGTAATCCGCTACTGTTTATGTTTTTTAAATAGTAATGAGACTTTACTCTCAACTCAATGAGGAAAGTACACACATCACTTATTACTTTAATATTCCTTACCTTGTCCAATTTGTATCTCTAACACGCAGCTTTCACAATGTCAGTAACAGTGATGTAATTCCTGAAATTCAAATATAGATACAGACGACTGAGCCACTGAGAGAACTGTGCCATATTAGCTCACTGTGAACATTAAAGCGTCCTACTTGGATGCAGCACCAGCACTTCCTGAGAATCTGATTGTTGTGCATCTTGATGTTATCTTCAGGATGCAGCGTTCTTCCTGCCTCTCAGAGCTATTTTCTGCTGAGTGACTGTGTGTGTACACACAGTGTATCAGACCTTGAGTGTGTTTGTGCTCGTTCTTGTGTTTTGAACTGCGTTTGTCCCTTGAGTCCTTAAATATGGATGTTTTTATGTAAGGTCTGTGTGGGTGCTCCTTTTCTACTGTGTGTGTGTGTACAGCAGGAAGCCTTGTGTATTGTCCTTTCAGGTTCAAACTTTCTAATCTGGATTTAGCTCCAGACGCTCAGAGTCTGTCTGACAGCTGATCACAGTTTTCTTATTACAACAGAAAAACAACAACACAACAACGACATTTGTAACTTCGCTTCTGTAACACAATGCTGTAATAATTTAAGTAATGCTTGTGAGAGATTTCCATAAATACAGTCTGCTGACCAACACAACTGCACACAGAGGTGCATAGCCATAATGTGACATTTTACTTAATCACGGGATTATCATTTTTATTTATTTTTTATTTTTTTTAACTAATGATATTTTGCGTTTAAATGTAGAGGTGCTGTTTTGTGTGGCGTGTACTTTATACCACAGACGGGATGCGTCTGACCAATCAAATTAATCGGCTAGCACTTCTGGCTACCACTGTATTGGTAATTAGTTAATCACTTCTCCTACACACCTGCCTGTGTACTACAAAAACTACTTTTCACTCTAACTACACACTGTATCAAGTGTGATGTAATCATTATCCTTCATTTAATGATCATTTTTTTAATCAGTGTTGTTTGTCCTACTGTGTCTGGAATCAGAAGTCAGGAAAGCTCAAACCAATAAAGAAATGGTGACTGAAGCATATGACATGCTGTGGAAACAGGATCAATCTTAATAAAATAGTTGTAAATGGTAAGATGTTCAACTGGGTGGTGCTGAGACCCCTCAGGGTAGTGTGTGCAGTCCACTGTTATTCAAGTAAGTAAAATTTTATTTATATAGCACCTTTCAAAACCTAGGTTACAAAGTGCATCACAAAAAGAAACGAACACACATTAAAACAGAATAGGGTATATAACTCAAGCACAAAGAGATGGGTCTTCAGCTGTGACTTAAAACATCTAAGGGAGTTTGCTGACCTGACTCCCGGGGGGGGGGGGGGACCTGGGACTGGGACCCAGGACAGCGAATGCACAGACCCCTTGTGTTTTCAGTCATGATTGAGGTACAACTAGCAGGCCTCGTTCAGAGGACCTGAGAGGACTAGCAGGGGTATAAGGCATTAGTAGTTCACTAATGTATTCAAAGCTTTATAAATGAAGAGGAGGATCTTGAACAGAATCCTAAATTTTATGTGAGTAATCTTGCTGCAGATTAACTGTAACCGGGCAACTGCATCTTGGTTTAGGCAGGGATACAGAGCATTACAGTAGTCTAAGCGAGAAGGACACAAAAGCATGGGATAACTATTTCCAGCTGCTGCTGGAAAGATAACAGAGGGCCTAATTTTGCAATATTCCTCAGGTGAAAGTAACAGGACTGATTAACTGTCTTGACATGTTCATCACATTTCTGCTGGTAGTCAAAAATGACGCCTGGGTGTTTGGAGAAAGGTTTTGTATTTGTAGCCAATGAACCGAGGTGCTTGAGGATGTTAGAAGAGCCCTGATCTGGTGCGAAAACCAGAACTTCAGTTTTACTGTGATTTAGTTGAAGAACATTATGAGACATCTCAGATGTCAGATGACAGACTAATCTCGGCCAGACACGTGTGCAGAGTAGTTAAATTTGAGAGATCACCGGGCCTAACGGTTAAGTAGAGTTGTGTGTCATCAGCATAGCACTGATAAAACACACAGCCGAATTGATGGATCAAGTGCCCTGAGGGGAGCACATCAAATGAAAATAAAATGGGTCCTAGAATTGACCCCTGAGGCACCCCACAAGTCAAAGGAGCACACCTTGTCATCAGCGGATACAAAACATTTCCGTTTGGATAAATAAGAGGAAAACCAGTTCAGTGCTACACCAGATAACCCATTTTTCTAACCGATCAATTAGAGTAGCAGTGGGGCTGGGGGGCACGATCGAAGTTCTTATTCTGTTGAAAATCCTGTTTTAAAGCTTCAGACTGCTGTTTAGTGGTTATTTAACATAGTGATTAATGCCATTCATTTTGAACAGGTTGAGCAAAATATAGTAAAATCACTTTACGCTGATGACGGGGCGCTCTGGATCAGGGGTCGAAAACTAGAGTATTTGCAAGCTGCAATAGACAAAGTGGAAAAATTGACAAACAAATGGGGATTTAAACTGCCAATTAAAAAATAAATCAGCACCCATGAAATGATATGTACAAGTACTCGAACAGGTTAAGGTGGTTAGATTTCTTGGAGTTCTGTTTGTTGAAAACTTGCGTGAAAAACAAGCGCAAAAAGATCACCAGTATACTGCGATGTCTGTCAGGGCGAGACTGGGGAGAAAACAGGACATCTTTAATAAATATTTATTGGGCTCTTATGAGGGCAATCACAGATTATGGATGCATAGCTTATATGTCTGCAGCCACAATCTCAAAAAGCTTGATGTCGAACAGGCTCAGGCTCTCCGAATTTGTAGTGGAGCATTTAAACATTACCAGTGTATCTGCAATGCAAGTTGAAATGGGGGAAATGCCTCTACGAATTAGGAGGGTCAAGCTTATGTTGACGTATTGGGTCAACATAAGCTTGAGAGAAACCTAAATGGGTAGCAAAGTGGACAAATGAAATCTTTAATGTGCCGCTCAGGTTACATTATAGGGGACTGGATTTCTTATTCCTTTGGGTTCCTGCTCATGCAGGGGCGGAAGGAAACGAGAAGGTAGACATATTGGCTAAACAATCATTAAAACTACAATTCATTTACATACAAGTACCGTTAAGTAAAGCAGAGGTTAAAACTATCATAAAGGATTAAAACCTGGCAGGAATACTGGGACTGAAGTGACACAGGAAGACATCTCTACAGTAAAACATGTAGGCGAATACGGAAGCCCAAGGCAAGAGATGGTCATTACCCGTCTGAGAGGTTTAAAACACTGCATAGAACAGGCACTGTAATAAACCGAAAACTGTGCTGATAGATTGCAACAGGTATGACGAAGAAGGAAGGGAGTTAATGTCCGTACTAAACGATGGAAAACACAATATTACATTGGGGAATCTGCTAGAAAAGACATCATGGAAAGTATGCAATCTTCTAATCAATAACTTAAGAGTAACAGGAATAACAGAGATCATTTTTTAGTTGTTTGTTTTGTTTTTCGTTTGTTTTTCTGCCAATCTACTGCTCCACGCTCCAGTCCCGTAGGTGGCGGTGATGCACCTATAAGCTGATTTGCCAACCAACATTAAAACTCGAAGAAGAAGACGAAGAAGAAGCAGTAGAAGAAGAAGAGCGAGGTAGGAAGTCGGTGAAGGAGGTAGATTGGTATCTATTAGAGATTAAAAGGAAAGAAGAAAGTGCTGATTTGGTTGGGGTGTTTAATGATTATATTACTAAAGTATATAAAAACTATACTCAAATATATACAGATGGCACTAAGAACCCTGAAACAGGGGTAACAGGAATGGGAGTGGTAGTTCCAGCAAGAGGAATTCAAATCAATGGAAGAACATCTAATAACTTAGCAGTTTGTACAGTGGAGATGGTTGCAATTTTAGTCGCATTACGTTGGGTGGAAGAAGCGAAAATTGAAGAAAAGAAGGAAAATGTAGAAATGCAAATAAGAATCAGTAAAGCGGAAGTAAAATGTATAATCTGGGAAAAACTTAACCAGAAATGGCAAGAAATGTGGGATAGTGAGGGGAAATGGAGACATTTATACCATATCCAAAAGAGTATTAGGAGGTAGGAGGGGGAAACAGAAAAGAGGAAACGGTACTAACGAGACTGAGGCTGGGACACTGTGCTCTAAATAAAACATTAAAAATGGTGGGGAAACATCAGACGGGTATGTGTGAGGAGTGTCAGGAAGAGGAATCGGTGGAACATGTAATTCTACATTGTAGGAAATATCAGAGGGAGAGAGTGATAATGGATAATAGACTAAAGGAACTAGGGGTGCAGAAACTCACTTTAAAAACAATATTAAGTATGAATGATAGAGCACAGGTGAGAGAATTGTTGGGGTTTTTAAAGGGTACTGGGCTTTATTATAGGATCTAAAGGTAGGTTTGTTTGTTTTTTGTTTTGTTTTGTTTCTTTCCTTCCCCCCTAAATCCCTGGGAAATTGTAGATTATGGTTTACTGACTGATCCACACTCCAGAACAGAAGGTGGCGGTAATGCACCACTAAGCTGGTTGCCAACCGCCGTTAAAGAAGAAGACGAAGAAGAAGAAGACGAAGAAGAAGAAGTCGGTGAAGGCTAGCTAGCTAGCTAGCCGCTCCGTTGTGTTTACATTGCTCACTCGCGATGGAGCACGATTATTCTTTGCCGGTTGCTGCGCGGTCTGTCCCGTAAAGCGCAAACGTACGGGTGAACCGAACGATCCGAGAAGATTATGGGACAGGAAGAGAGGCAAAACGAGGGTAAATATTGGCGTGGTGTTTCCAAGATGGAGAGGGCTTCGTGACAAGCTGGGACTCCGGAAAGACGCAGATCTCGCGTGTGTTCTGCTGGAGACGTAAGCACCTGTTTGGCTAAAGTTATTGGAATAATCATAATAATCATAGCATACCTGTGTATTATTATTATGATACTGATAGCTGTTAGTCTAGTGAGTTAGCTAACGTTAGCTAGCTAGCTAGCATCAGTAACGATAGTAGTTGGAAGTAACATTAGCTAAAGTTACTTACTAAAGCCGTTAACAGCTAGCTATTTATATAATGTTGATAAAGTCTAATGACTCGTTGTGTGTGAGGAAATAGCGAGCTCAGGCTCGCTGCGATTTGACATGTTAAGAACTGTTGGTATCCCGTGCCTTTGCGTAAGGCTGGCTGTCAATGGCTATTATAACGTATTTAGACGGTGTCGTCCCTCATTCGTCCAGGAGTGCTCCATCGTAGAAAAGGTTTCAGTCGTAGTCGTCTGGACGCTGTTTTCAGAATCAAGATGTTTCGGCTCCCATCCGGAAGTCATTCTCAATTGTGAAAATGGTCTGAGAACTCAGAAATTTAAGCTACTCTGTGTTGCTTAAGCCCCGCCCTCAGGGAGGAGTCTACCTGAGTGTATTACCAACTTGGTCAAGCCAATCACATGCTAATCAGGTACTTAACAGTGACGAGGGAGGTGCAGCCAGATAACAATAGGCCTGATTACTGATTACTGGGCCATCATGGAAACTATTAGATCAGTTTCAGGTAAAAATATGTGGCTCAAGGTTGAAAATCTGCTCGCTCTGTGATGCCGCTTGTGATGTTTGACTGCAGAAATGGGAAACAAGTCAAATAAAATCTACTCTTTTCACTACATTGCAGAAAAGGTTTCAGTCGTAGTCGTCTGGACGCTGTTTTCAGAATCGAGACGTTTCGGCTCCCATCCGGAAGTCATTCTCAATTGTGAAAATGGTCTGAGAACTCAGAAATTTAAGCTACTGTGTTGCTTAAGCCCCGCCCTGAGGGAGGAGTCTACCTGAGTATCTGCTGTTTACCCCGCCTAGTTTCACCTGAAACTGACCTTTGTTTCCATGATGGCCCAGTAATCAGTAATCAGGCCTGTTGTTTTCTGGCTGCACCTCCCTCATCACTGTTCAGTACCTGATTAGCATGTGATTGGCTTGACCACGGTGTTAATACGCTGTGATAGACTTTGGGCAGATTAAATCTCAGACCACCATTTCTGTTCAAAGAGGGTTTTCTTCACAAAAATGGCTTCCTTGACTCCCCTTTCAAACCAACTCTTCGGTCAAATGTGCGGTTTGTAGCTTTTAGATGCAAACGCACGGCGCTCTGCAATCCCGAGTTAGCGTGTCGTCTGTGCTGATCAAGTCTTTTGTGAAGCGGCTGTTTGGTCTCACCTATGTACCGTTCTTTGCAGTTTTCCTGACTGCACTGAATGGAGTAAACTACATTGCTCTGTTTTTGTGTGGGCATCTTGTTTTTAGGATGAACGAGTTTCTGTTTTCCTTCCTGAGGGCGGGGCTTAAGCAACACAGAGTAGCTTAAATTTCTGAGTTCTCAGACCATTTTCACAATTGAGAATGACTTCCGGATGGGAACCGAAACGTCTCGATTCTGAAAACAGCGTCCAGACGACTACGACTGAAACCTTTTGTATGATTATAATGTATTATTTATTATTTCAAATTGAACAGTTACCAAAAAGGAGGACCATCCACGTCAACTTCTAGCAAGAGACCTGGACTGCCTGTTGAAACCCTCTCCACCATGGCACCGTCCTGTGACTCGCCATCAGATAGGTAAGGCGCACTTCTTCCTGGAGCCTGGCATCAAACCTTTCCACGGCAGAAATAGAAGAACAGGTCGTAGATGAAAGATGACTTTTAACTGTGGTATTATAGAGGTGATGTGGCGTTAAACTAGGCTATACGATAAAGTCCTTTTTTTAGTATACAATCATTTCTTAAACCGTGGGTGGGCATCACAAACCACAAAGGGCCGGTGTGGTTCGAACTGTTCGGAGCATTTCGACCAAATGTGAAATGGTTCGGATCCCGAAAAGTTGGTTCCCAGCTGGAACCAATGCAGGTTTTCCTTGTGAACAGAAGCAGGCGTGTCAGACTTTACAGATCGTTGTGCATTGTGCAACGCCCTCTGTCGACACGCCCTTGATTACAGCGGTTCACTAGATAGCGCCACGGTTCCAAGAATCTTGAACGGAACCGGGTCGAGAACCTGAGCTGGTTTGGTGGGAAAACGCTATCTGAACAGCGTTCATGATGAGTCCACCATCGGCCCGGCTGCAGATGCTAATGATCTTCAAAACGCAGCGTAAGTATTGTTCTAATGCGTTGTTTTATACTTAAGCTGTGTTTGCAAGCTCGCACCCCCCCCCCTTTGTGGAAAATGCTGTGTACTCGAGTGAGTAATTGTGTTTTTATTTATTTATTTATTTTTTTGCAGTATTGACAGTAAAGACCCGGATGATGATGACACATGGGAAACAGCCAGTGAAGACAGTAGTTCTGATGAGGACTATATCCCATCTATTTGTCTGAGGTTGGTGTTGACCATTTCCATCCCTCTTCTTATTTTTTTAATTAATTTTTTTATGCTACATTTGCCTGCATGTGTTTTGTGGATCCCGCTCTGTATGCTGCGTTCTGCAGGCAGCAGGCTGACTTTGGAAGGCCGTTAGCTAAATGTAGCTTACCTGGTCAGCCTGGGCCTCCAGGCTTTAAAAGATTAGTTCACTTTCTGTCAATGAACACCTTCACGCCACAGATCTGACGCCTCCATGCATTGTTTTATTGATAATGTTGCAGAAGTTTTACAATATAGCTTCTTTTGGGTTTGGTTTATTTAAACAAATGGAAGTCTCTTGTGTGGACTTCTTTTTGTTTTAACACTGTAATGTCCTCTAGTTTTCAGAGACCTGACTTCGAATCAGTCGACAGGTTCCCATTTGAGCATTGAAGGTTTTGCTCGCTGTAATCATTCCTCCTGTTCACGTGACGTTGATGTGACATTACATTACATTTATTTAGCAGCCGCTTTCATCCACAGCTACTTAAAATAAGTGCATTCAACCATGTGGATACAACCTAAAAACTGCAAGAATCATGCAAGTACATCAAGAAAGTAGAGGCTCCACCAGTTTGAGTTAATATTTTCCAAAAGTCATTTTTAGGTCAAAATTTTGAAGTCTCATAGTTTCTGCTCTCTCTGTATTTGTCTGATCTGATCTTTGTATTCCCATTTCTCTATAAATAAAGTTTTATTTTATTATTATTATATTATTATTATTAACATTTGATTTAAACATCCGTGCTGGAAAACACAAAGCCATAGGTATCTATGCATCAGAGGCGATGTGGTCGGAGACATTCTGCAACTCTTTGTATGCCTGTTGCTGAAGCAAACATGCTTTAAAGGGACAGTTCACCCCTTACCTGTAGTGCTGTTTATCCATCTCGATTGTTTCGGTGTGACTCAAGATAATCCACAGATTTGTTGTGAGCAGTTTCACGTAGGAACTATTTTCTTTCACAACAAGCCACATGATCCCATTATATTCCAAAAATGCAGACGTCTCTACGGCCGATGTCTGATTGTAAATTGCTTTAACGGACACGCCAGCATCTTCCAGCAAACGTCCTGACCGTGTTGTCAGTGACAAGTGACCTTTAAGGTCTGTTTTGTTTTCTGCTTGTTGTTGTCACTGAAACCCTTTTGGACAAGTAACATAATTACTTTTCTCTTTTTTTCCATGTACTATTTTTCTGTGTAGTTGATTCTATGATAATTGTTTCCTTTTGGGGGATTTGGGTGATTCATGTATTACATTTGACTAAATCTTTGGATTGAATATGTTTTGGCTCTTTCCATAGAGACATGTTTTGTCCCCTATATACGAGCTCTGCTCTGATTGGTCCAGTCTGAGAGTAAATGAACTCATGCAGATCACAACCACCTGAGTGAAGAATGTGTTTGTGTCTTTATATATTTATATAGTATAGTATAGTATCTCCAAAACTCTGCAGCTCGCACCAAAACAGTCTAGATGGACAAACAGCTGAGAGGAGGAAGATGTATTTTTGATTTTGGGGTAAACTGTCCATTAAAAGTAATAATGACAATGATTACAATGATACTCAAAGTAAGATCACTGTTAATACTAATTATCAATCAAGCTTGAACAATAATATCTTGGATTTGATGTGGTTCAGTTGCTTCACCGCTGGATGCATTGCAGGTTACGACAAGCTGCCGCACGTATTACAGCCAGAAATGTTTCTTCTTCTGACTAAAGGTTTGTGACAAATATCAACCTTTTTCAGACACAACCAGTGTCCTACAGAAACCTAACAGCTGCCAAAAGTCACATTTCTCTTCCTTTTCAAACCCGTTCTTGATCTTTAACAGTCTTTCTCCTCCTGTTCTCAGCCTCTGCGTGTCTCCCTGCCACCGTCCGTGCCAGTTTCACAACAGCCTTCACTCGGATGAAACTCCTTCATGCCGAGGGCTTAGCGCCGTTGTGTCAGCTGTGGCAGAACCGGAGCTTTCAGTTTGTGTTTTTAACATGACGACGTCCCCCCCGTGCACAAACCAGCTCCGTGCAGAAAATGTTTTCCCGGTTTGGTGGGGAAGAGCTGGACTGGAGTCCTGACCTCATCCCCCAGCCTCTGTGTCAGACCCCTCTTATGCTCTTGGGTCTGAAGCAAATCCTGCAGCAGCTTCAGCATCTGGTGAAAAGACTGAAACCAGGAGAGTGGAGGCTGACACAGCAGCGCGTTAACGCCCCTGGTGTCGGAATGAGACGTTCAACAATCCACTCTTTCTTTTAGTTTTTCTTAATGTTTGTCAGTTTATTCTCTTGTTATCTGGTGTTACTTCAAATACAGTAAAGCACTTTTAAATTACAGTGTATATGAAAAGCGTTACTCAAAGTCGCCTTATTAAGATGTTAGATGTGCCACTGCGTGATGTCTTTGGTTCTCCCTCAAATTAAACATAGAAATTAAACTAGTGTCCTAACCTATAACATAAAGCTTTTTGAAGATGTGAAGATGAGCCTTACCTCACAAAACTGTCTCCTCCCAAAGGCCTGAAACTCAGGTTGTCTTAAAGTCTGTTTTTTTATAAGAATAGAAATACAAGAGAGCTCGGTGTCATGCAGAGTTCGACTTGGCAGACTGCGGTTTACCTTTTGTTGCAGTGGAATGTGTTGGAACTTATTGCAAGGGATCAAATCCAAGCCGTGTCTGTCTGAGGCTTTAGTGGCACAACAGGTTCAAAACAAACAGTGTGGGGGAAGCAACCGAGACGGAAGAACTGACAGAATAACATCTGTGTAGAGAATTTGTGAAAAGAACCGATAAACGCACACATTAAATCGTTCTTACCCGTATTTGAACACAAAAAGAATCCATCATGTACATGTCATGCACTGGTTTTATCCTACTTGCTCTTTTCCTCTGGTTTATACAGTGTACCCAAAAAAAACATTCTCCACCTCACTTAAGAACTTGATTTTAGATTTTCCTGTATTGCGAAGACAAGATACAAAAAGTCAAGCACGTTTGTCAGCACGGTTGTGCCTTTCCACAGGTTTGTCATTTTCGTGGATCGAAGTGGGAGCCAAGGAATGGACAGCGTGAATTTGGCCGACGGCTTAGTGCTGTTGGTGTCGTGGGACTGTGACCTCCAGGCATGGTGGAAAATAATCTTTAAATCAAACACTTTGGTTTATGACCAAATACCTGCTAAACCAATCTGCAGCCAGTGAGCCTCAACTGCACTTTGTAATTTGTGCTAATTAGCAAATGTTAGCATGCTAACACGCTAAACTGCGTTGGTGAACGTTGTACCTGCTTAGCATTTTAGCATTGTCATTGTTAGCATATTAGCATGCTTGCTGAGCTTTGAGCGAAATGCTAAGTGCAGCCTCACAGTTTCTGTGTAGATTCGCACAAATACGGCAACAAATAGTTTGTTAAAATTGGTAAAAGTGAAGAGATGGCTAAACCACGAAGTCCGAGACGACGACGTAGCGTAAATCTGATTAATCGGTTCATCAGAGCTGCTCTTCTCTCGTCTCCTGCTCCATTTCCATAAACCACAACATCGCTGAAGCACGTGTCGCTCACACGGCGTGTTCGCCACCTGCAGCGTGAGCAACGTGCGCACAAACATGCAGTTCGTGGAAAATTGTGTGTTTATGTCTCTCGGCTGGTATAATGCATAGGAGACGCATGACTCACATGACAATAGAGTGTCACAACATTTAATTCTCCAGAGCTGTGAATAACAACGCTCTCTGTCCACCCGTCTGTTGTCGGCTTTACCGTGTTGTCCTTTTCTCTGTCTCGGCCTGTGTTTGTCTTGTATTTCTTCTTTACGTCGTTTCGTTTTTCCCGTCCTGTGGCTGTTTTCATCTCTTTATCTGTGTTTTACAGTCAGTGACTCACTGTTGCTTTGTTCGTTCCACGCTCACGCTGTCGCACTCATAGCATGTAGATGTAATGATTGGGTTTTTTTTTAACTTAACATATTCGTGCAGTCACATCTTTGTATAATATTTATCACAGATCCCAGGTCAGCCACCTGTGGAAATATGCCTCCAGTCGCCCAAGTATTCATATCCATTACTGAAATAAAAGTACCAATACCACACAGTAAAATAACTCTGTGAAAGTCCTGCGTTGAAAATGTTAAGTATAATCAGGAAAATGTACTTAAAGTATTAAAAGCAGTAAGATGTCCCTTGTGACTGTTATACTGTTATATCATTAGATTATTATTACTCATGCATTAATGCATGTTGGCTGAGGTGGAGCTCATTTTGAACTATTTTGCAACTAATGATTATTTTCATTAATTGATCGTTCGGTTTGTAAAACTCGTGAAAACGGTGAGAAACGACGACCCAGAGCCCGAAGCGACGCCTTCACCGCGTCGCCGTGTCCGAGCGACAGTCCGAAGCTCGACGTTATTAACAAACATCGCAGTTATTACAGTCGTTCAGAGGAAAAGCAGCAGATCTGCACGTCTGAGGAGCTGCAGCCAGGAAGTGATTTCACATGAAAAATAACAAAACGATGATCAAAATAGTAGTTGATTAATTGTGTGCCAAGCGATTAATCAGCTAATCGTTTCCGCTGTACTCTACATTTTCAGATGTTTTTTTGCAAAAGTCTTAATTTGTAAAGTAACTAGTGACTAAAGCTGTCAAATAAATGCAGTGGAGTAAAACGTAGCGTCTGTCTGTCACATGACTTTGTGCTGGAACTCTGTTAGTTCTTATGAGATGACAAAGTGAAAACACACCACCCTCTATAGTCTATATTATATACTAATATATATATATTATATAGTCTACCTCTGAGACTTTCTTTTTTTTAAAAAGGTCAGAGAAACAAAGAATTTCAGAATCAACAGCAACAACAATAAAAACAACAACAGTGGAATGTAACTCCATACCTGTACTCAAAGTGCACTTAAGTACAATACTGAGATACTTGAAGATTTCCATTTTATGCTGATTTAAACTTCTGCTTCACTACTTTTTAAAGAGGAAATATTGTGCTTTTCACTCCACCACTTTTAATTAACAATGTGAACCTCGTGGCGGCGCTAGAGGAAATGTCAAGCGATCACCAGAGTCATTAGGATTCATCCGTGAATGTCTGCACCAAATTTCATGGCAATCCTTTTCGTAGTTGTTGAGGTGTTTCGTCCGGAACCAAAACCTTGTAAAGCGCTTTGGATTAAAGCGCTAAAATACAGCGATTCATTAACTGACCACCTGACTGACAGGCCAACACCGCCATCGCTGGAGCCACACCGCTAACGTGGGTCAAAACTCTTGCTCCTCTCGGCTTCTTCTCCACTTTTATTTTTACTCGTCTTTGAGAAGTATCCCACCGTATACAAAAAGTGTGATGACGCCAAAACTACCAGGATGTGCAAAGTAACAGCTGGACCAATGAGAGCTGTAAAATGCTTTGACATGAATTAAAAAATAGCTACAGATAAGGTTTTTACATGGTGTTGCCTCTCTGTCTTGGGTAAATATTTGCTTTCAGCTCTAAACGTCTGGACCTTGGACGCTGGCGAAGGACCAACAGACACGCTTAACTTTGCTGGTTTTATCTGTCTGCGTCCGAGGCTGCGGACTCCTTTTTATCTTCATACATTCTGAATTGCCTGGTGTTCAGTCGCTGGAAACATCACTCTAATATAACAAGTTATTACATTGTGAGTTTAATGGCGTTTTATAATAAATGTAATAACATTAAAATCCACTGCTTTAAGGTCCGGTCTGTATTGACATATTGCACCATTTCCTTCTCACAAAAACAGTTGTTAAAATGACAATTCAACCATCGAACAATCACCTCTAACTTTACATGATTTCTCAACAGAAAACATTTTTATTATTAATACAGAAATGCAAGTCAAAGATTTGAGTTTCTGACAAACTGTTACCACGTCCTGAATATATTATAAATGCTGAAGTAGGTTAGCCAGTATCCTGTTTCTGTCTACAGCTTTGGCCTGTTTCTGAGGTGGATTCTGGGAAGGTTTTCTTTACTTCAGTATATAAAACACTTCAAATTAAGGAACACTCTGCAATCCTTTTCGTAGTTGTTGAGGTGTTTCGTCCGGAACCAAAACCTTGTAAAGCGCTTTGGATTAAAGCGCTAAAATACAGCGATTCATTAACTGACCACCTGACTGACAGGCCAACACCGCCATCGCTGGAGCCACACCGCTAACGTGGGTCAAAACTCTTGCTCCTCTCGGCTTCTTCTCCACTTTTATTTTTACTCGTCTTTGAGAAGTATCCCACCGTATACAAAAAGTGTGATGACGCCAAAACTACCAGGATGTGCAAAGTAACAGCTGGACCAATGAGAGCTGTAAAATGCTTTGACATGAATTAAAAAATAGCTACAGATAAGGTTTTTACATGGTGTTGCCTCTCTGTCTTGGGTAAATATTTGCTTTCAGCTCTAAACGTCTGGACCTTGGACGCTGGCGAAGGACCAACAGACACGCTTAACTTTGCTGGTTTTATCTGTCTGCGTCCGAGGCTGCGGACTCCTTTTTTTTATCTTCATACATTCTGAATTGCCTGGTGTTCAGTCGCTGGAAACATCACTCTAATATAACAAGTTATTACATTGTGAGTTTAATGGCGCGTTTTTATAATAAATGTAATAACATTAAAATCCACTGCTTTAAGGTCCGGTCTGTATTGACATATTGCACCATTTCCTTCTCACAAAAAAACAGTTGTTAAAATGACAATTCAACCATCGAACAATCACCTCTAACTTTACATGATTTCTCAACAGAAAACATTTTTATTATTAATACAGAAATGCAAGTCAAAGATTTGAGTTTCTGACAAACTGTTTACCACGTCCTGAATATATTATAAATGCTGAAGTAGGTTAGCCAGTATCCTGTTTCTGTCTACAGCTTTGGCCTGTTTCTGAGGTGGATTCTGGGAAGGTTTTCTTTACTTCAGTATATAAAACACTTCAAATTAAGGAACACTCTGCAATCCTTTTTATGTGTTTTGTTTTTGAATTGCAAAGCTATACATATAAATACATGGGGCACAATTGGCATTTCTGGACCTTTGACACACTGGGACTTTAGAGAGAGGTCGACAAATACGCCTAACTTTCCAGAGGCCTGATTGGTTCCTGGTGTGTATCCTGGGTATCTCTGAGGGAGCTGGCTGGACTTTATGTGCATTCTGAACTGCCCGGTGTTCAGTCTGTTGGTCGGGGTGCATTTATACTTGGAGCCTCACAGATCGAGTGGAAAACATGGGCTCTGAATGCTCACAAGAACGCAGTGACGGTCTAGTTTTTGACTTTTATGAAGCCGCTTTGCAGAACCAGCTCTTACCAGATGTAGGCATAGATGAGTCTGCTGAAATATTCTGGGACCGACTCTAACGTTGTGCTGCAGCAGTACTATAATGAGCTAGTCAACAAAGTGCCAGGCTACGTTAACAGTTTGGCCAGAACACTGGCTCCGATGACTTCGATCCCAAATGCTGTTGGACTTGGAGCATTGGTGATTTCCATGATCATGGAGATCTGCCTCATCGCCACCCCAACAAATGATAAATCATACAGCATGTTCCGACGTGTATTTGGTGAAGAGAAAGCCTCAGCTGTCCGGGACACGATGTCAGAGTATCTGACGCGCCATCGAACATTCCTGAACAATGACCGACGACTATGGGTGGAAGTCCGGAGACTTGAAGCACAGCTGAGCAACCATCTCACCGTCCTCAGAAACTCCCTGCTGCATGACGGACAGATGAGCAGGCGTGGGTTCAAAATCTGGGTCAACGGAGCCTCCTTCCACCTCCAGATGTTGATCCATGAGGCTCGACTGGATTCGCAGACTGACAGAAGTACATCCGTCCAGTCAATCAAAGCTGCCATCGCTCTGTATTTGCAGGACCTGGATGATTTGCTGCAGAAATTCAAGACTCACGAGACCAGTAGTACTATTCTCAGTGTAAAAGGTCCTTTCATTGCTCCAACTATTTACGTACCACTAAAATGTTATATAGGTAATGATATGCTAGACGAAACAACATGTAATAGAATTTTTAACCATCATTTTGACTCCTGTGATCGTTCTGTTTTGAGTAAAGCTT
This sequence comes from Siniperca scherzeri, assembly GCA_027580175.1. Lineage (NCBI taxonomy): Eukaryota > Metazoa > Chordata > Actinopteri > Centrarchiformes > Sinipercidae > Siniperca > Siniperca scherzeri. The sequence continues at coordinate 33,860,939 of CM050843.1, read as the reverse complement.
ATGTGAATCATGTTTTCTCAAATTATAAACCAATCTCAGGCTTGAAGAGTTATTTTTCAAATCTCAAGAACAACCTCAACTCTCTAATCAACCAACACGATGCATTCACTCTGCCATCAGCAACCTGAGATCACTTTCCCAGGTCAGGTCAGTTCTTTCTCATCACTCACCTTAAATATCACTAATCGTACCTAATAATAATGTTAAGGGAAAATATTGTAAAAAACTTCATCTGTTAGTTTGATATTACTGTTTTGTGAACTATGGATTTCTCATGAATTCATTTTATCACTAAAGATTGATTCAAAGTGTCATTTTAAACAATTACATGGAAGCTTCTGTCAACATCTGACTGACTCTCGCCTTCTGATGTACATGTGGGCTGTATTTGATCTATTTTACAATGTGATACAGGCAGCCTGTATGGAAACTGCCATCCACCCTCAGTGAACTACATCAGAGTGCTGCCATCTTGTGGTATAAATATTGACTCACATGACACAGCCGAGCGTCGGCAGCAGACCTGTTCAGCTGTTACTATAAAGCCTCAGAAACGCTGCTTTTTGTTGTAAATTGCTTTAACGGACACGCCAGCATCTTCCAGCAAACGTCCTGACCGTGTTGTCAGTGACAAGTGACCTTTAAGGTCTGTTTTGTTTTCTGCTTGTTGTTGTCACTGAAACCCTTTTGGACAAGTAATATAATTACTTTTCTCTTTTTTTCCATGTACTATTTTTCTGTGTAGTTGATTCTATGATAATTGTTTCCTTTGGGGGGATTTGGGTGATTCATCAGAATCAGAATCAGGATCAGAAATCCTTTATTGATCCCCGTAGGGAAACTCTTTGTTACAGCAGCTCGCCTTTACGTCAGTGCACACAGGAGAAAACGATATGATACACTATAAACAGGTCAGAAATAAATTAAGTAACATGTTGGTATAAGTATAAGATAAACTAAGTGTCGAGTACCAAGTGGGTTTACTGGTAGATGGTGAAGTACAGTATAAATACAATGTCACTAATTATGTAATAAATAATAGTAAAAGCGGAGGTGCATGTTCTGTCGAGAGTAATTGAGGTATATCCGTAACAATAAATAAGAAAAACTAACAAGGGAAAACTAATATTGCACTTGAGTAGTAAACAGAAAATTGCACAATTATTATTAATTATGGCAGAGATGTAATGCTCAATGTCCAGTTTAGTGACTTCGGGTCAAACAGACTAATCCTTAGAGGGAGGAGTTAAATAGTTTGATGGCCACAGGCAGGAATGACTTCCTGTGGCGCTCTGTGGTGCTCTTTGGTGGGATGAGTCTTCCGCTGAAGGCGCTCCTTTGTTTGATCAGCACGTCATGGAGCGGGTGGGAGACGCTGTCCAAGATGGCGTGTAGTTTACCAGCGTCCTCCTCTCTGACACCACCGCCAGAGAGTCCAGCTCCGCCCCCACGATGTCACCGGCCTTACGGATCAGTTTGTTCAGTCTGTTTGCGTCCGCTACCTTTAACCTGCTGCCCCAGCATGCAACAGCATACAGGACAGCACCGGCCGCCACAGACTCATGTGATTCATGTATTACATTTGACTAAATCTTTGGATTCAATATGTTTTGGCTCTTTCCATAGAGACATGTTTTGTCCCCTATATACGAGCTCTGCTCTGATTGGTCCAGTCTGAGAGTAAATGAACTCATGCAGATCACAACCACCTGAGTGAAGAATGTGTTTGTGTCTTCATATATTGCTTGTTGTGCTGTGTGATGTTTATTTGACAATGCCTGATGTCTTAAATCCAAAAGCTGCTCTGTTACGTTAAATTTAACAGCTGTCTTCAGTTTGTCTTTTGATCCAACTTTCTTTTTTTTATTTTTTTATCTACACTCGGTTAATTAGACACTCGCAAACACACTCGCATGTTCAGGAGCATCCCCCGCCCTCCACAGATCCAGAGATTTCTTTTTCTTCCATTTGCGTTCAGTAGGCCAACTCACAGCTGGAGTCTGCCTGTGTCTCTGCTGAAGTCTGCGGACTGTGCTAACTTTAGACTCCAAAGCATTTCAAAAGAGGAAGAGCACAGTTCTTCGTCTTGCTGCCAGGTATATTTACTACCAGTGTGCGAACTGTACTGTGGCTTCGTGGGAGCTCGCTTTTTTTTTTTTACGGGCGGGGGGGCTTTCATGGATTGACTGTGACTCTTGTTGCAAAGAAACATTCATAGCTACAAGCATGTAGGCCTGCTTGCTTTGTGTCATCTGATCTGTAATAATCAACATTGAAATTTAATTAAAATTACAATTAAAAAGCGAATAAAAAGAAAATAAGCTCAGTGGGTTTACTAACGGCAGTGAAGTATATCTGCGGGCTAAGCAAAGGTCCGAACCTCTGAAGCTTTAATGTATTTAAAACATGTAGAAACAGAAAGTGAGACGTTACAGTTTTTCTCGTTTGCTCGAACACATTTGTCCATTCAGAAGTTTCACACACGGGCCCGAACTGAACGTCGCTGGCCAAAACGACACGTTTTTGTTTGCTAAATGCTCTAACACTCACAAAACATTAAAAAACATGCAACAAAAGCAAATATTTCCATCAAACAACTGTCACTATGAACCAGTTCAACCTTAATTTGTCCTGTTTGTAATTTCTCATGTTTTCTTCTTTCGGTTTATTCTTCTTTCCCTTTCCGTGCCCGCGAACTGTCGTAGACATGTAAGAGCTACAGCAAGCACCTAGACCGGACAGATTCGACAGATTCGGACATTCATTGTGGTACAGCTTTTGTACTTCGTTCTTTCTTCACCAGAGAACCAATAAAAGGTTTCACCCAAACTCAGAAATACTCAGAAACAAAAAACATTTATTGTACTGCATCAGATTTTTCCACGTCATTCTTTTTGGCTGTAAATGTGAAAGTCTGTGACTGATTAACTGACTGACTGGATTCTATGAAGTAAATGCAAAAAGCAGGTCAAAGCTGACATCGTGACAGTCTTTGGCCTCTTTGATCCGTGCTTGCAAACAGCAACACAGAGGTGGCGTCTTTTATGGACGGATAAGGACTAACTGCTGATTGAAGAGTTTCACACAGGTGCAGGACAGATTCATAACTATGCAAGTAACTTCTGTCAGCTGTGAACAGATGTTTTCCTGTTGTTTAACGCAGTTAATCCAGTCGAGTGTTGGGTCTTTCTATGAGATCTGTGTTAACTGTTTTGGAAAATGTGTGAAACCAATGAAAAAGGGTTTCCACATTTGCAGGAGAAGACTTCTGCTGCGCTAAGAAGGTGATGATGAAGATCGAGTGGACTGCATTTCCATCCACCAGTTTTCATGCACATTAAAGACGTTTATGTGCAATCACCCGCAGACTAAAGCAAGCAATGAGGGACATGAAGCACGAGGAGACTGTAACCGTCCTCACATTAATACATGAAACAGAAACGTCATACTTCCATCATGTTTTCCACATGGTTTTCCATCGTGTGAGCTTTGACTGGAGCTCTTTTAAAGGGATGATCGGCAGAGAGTTGTACCGGCACGGAAGCTAAGCAATGCACTGCTGTGGACGAGGTCAGCAGCAGAACGGATTCTAGCCACCTGAAAGAAGGCCCACCCAAAAAAAACCCAAATCAGTGTAGGTGTACGCTATAATTACACACAAACATCAACTCAAACACGCACTCACACCTATACACAGAGGCAGATACATAAACGCATTCAGAAATACCAACCCATACGCAAGACTATTCAAACACACATCAAGGCAGGCAGTGAGTGCGTGTGTGCTCTTGTACGTCTATCTTTGTGAGGCTCAATTTGAGTTTTAGACGTTGGGAGTGAGGACATTTTGGCCGGTCCTCACTTTGGGACAGACCTTCAAAGGGCAGCATAGGAGCCAAATATGTTGTTCGAACGGCCAGAACTGAATTGTTAACCACTGTGTGTGCACTGGGTGTCGCTGAGCTAGTATCTAGGGCTCAGGTATACAGGTAGCAGGGTAACTGTTGTCGTCAGGTGTTGGACCCCAGAAGGGCGAAGGGTTTGTTTGTCACGTTTGTTGTGTGTTTGGTTTATCGAGGGAAAGTGGAACGCGGACTGTATTCACCTTTACAGCAGAACAATAAAGAAATGGACTGTTATTCTGCAACCGAAGAACAGCCTGGAGGTTCTGTACTGAACGCAGCACAGCAGACGCTAACACAATCACATCAGACTAAGCGACGCTTGTGAACCAGGTCACTCGTGGGTTAGACATCCCAGTAGCTTACAGTAAGAGACCGAGCTCCTACAGCTTCAGTTGTGATGGTTAAACCTGCAATAACTCAATTTTTCAGCACTTGGGTGCGGCAGAAACAAGTTGTGAACACAACATTGACAAGTTGATATGTTGAACTTGTCGGCAAACAGTTCATCGCTTCATCAGGAGGCGTGTCTGTGTCTCCTGATGGACGTCGGTCCCGTCTTCTCTCTGTCCGCTCTGTGTTTGGTCTCCAGCAGCTGCTGAGGGAAACATCTGGCTCTTTAGATGCTAGGTGCTCCGCTATGTTCAGCAGCTGCTCTCTGACTGCGTCTGTCTGCTGTTTGCCGCTCAGCAGGTAGCATTCAGAGGCTTTTTACAGCTTCTTCTTCTCTGGAAGCGACGCTCTGAGAGCTGAGAGCGAACCAGAGCAGTAGAGTTGCGGCCGGACGGATAAACAACCAGCTGAAAGTCTCCATGAAGCTCCGTGAAGCCGAGCGGAGCTGCAGGTTCAGCTGCTGATTCTCTGGAGGTTCATCACTATGAGAGACGCCTTAAAACATTCTCATACTGTCATTTCATGCATTAATGTAAAAATGTTGATTATAGCATCGATTAAAGCTCGATAGTTACATCACATGTGTTGGTAAATGTCTGTTGACACTAGAGGCTACAGAACAGAAGGAGTCTCAGTACTGGACCAGAACAGAACACGTCAGCTGCTGAAATGTGGGTCACAACCCAGAAATGAGAAGCTGTTATAACTGAACAGGAGGGAGAGGGAGGTGTGAATCGGCTATCGGACGGGCTGGAAGAAAACAAGAGATGACAGAAGAGAAATCAGGAAAGAGTGAGGAGGAGTGAGAGAGAGAGAAGAGGATGGAGTGCTGAAGGACAGAAGCATTAGGAGAGGAGAGGACAGAGGTTTAAAGGAGTAAAACAAAGCTGGAAAACAAAGACGGTGAGGGGAAACGGAGGAAAGACAAAGTGTGAGAAGCCTTCCGGTCGGAAGGAAGTGTTGGGAAGGTGAACAGCTGACTAGTCGAGGTGAGGAAGAGGGGGGTGCAGAGGGCAGAGAAGGAGAGCTGAGCGAAGAACCAGCCAGAGCAGTTCAGAGAGGAGAACATCCATGATGGACGTTGATGAGAGCAGAGATGGATATGAAGGGCCGTGGGCTCCCGGCTCTTCTCAGATGGTGTTTATTCACACACTGTCTGCGAGTGAGCAGGGAGGATTGTGGGTAAGGACAGTGCTTTGACGTCTGGTCTGAGGGGAAGCCAGTTTTTTGCACGTTTGCATATGTGCGCCGTACAGGCTTGAATACAGCCAGAAAGGTACAAATGACTTTTTGTTTTTTTCTGTTTTTAACTATTTTTAAACTTTATTTCCACAGCCCAAAATCACAAGTTTGCCTCAAAGGCCTCAACAGTCTGTACAAGATACGACGCGTCTCTCCTGAGACCCTCGATTCGGATAAGGAAAAACTCCAAAACAGCCACGCATTACATGCCGTGCGTACAGAATAGGCCGATATTAAAAAAACAAAAAGCTAAATTCCAATATAATGGAAATCATAATGACAATATTATTAGATTTTGCAAAATGATCAAGAAGCTGCCATTTTGAACTCCTATCACATCTTTACGTGCTGTATCATATTGTCTTGTAGGCATCTGCAGAAACTGTTAACACACTCAAACCCTGTTACGACAAAAAAGCATTTTGCTCATTTTCTCTTTATAATGAGAAACGTTTCTCGTTTTTGCGAGATCCTTTTCGTGTTATCGCAAGATATTTTTCATGTTATTATGACGTATTTTTAAGATAATTTGGTATCTAGTAATAACATGAAATATATCACAATAGCATGAAAAACGTTATAATGTGAAAAGGATCTTGTAAAAACAAGAAGTTTCTCGTTATACAGAGAAGCTGAGCACATTTTGTTTGTCATACCCTTTTAACATTATTTGTGATTCTTCTTTTTCTGCAAACTTTGAATCCAGTCCTCTTGTCTAAAACCCAACAAGTCCTCCAAATTAAACGCTAATCGTTGACTGTCAGTAGGAAACAGGAAGCGGCCCGTCCGTTCACGCCGACCTCCTCCCTCTGTGGACTCTGTCGCTCTATAATAACGTCGCCCGACAGACGAGTCCGGATTCTTTCGGCTGCTAGAGGGCGCTGTCACTTGAACGTAAACGATCGTCGCTTTTGGGGCGTTTGCTGAATTGTGTCGTTTTTCGTGGGAGGACAAGTCTCTTCTTTCTGTTTGGGCTTTCAAGTCAAAGTTCAAGTGAAGTGACGATGGCTCGTTAAAGCCGACTGTTTTTGATTCTGCCAAATCAAGTCTGAAGTCATCGAATTTGTAACTTGGGTCTGAGTCCAGGTCATGTGACTTGCCAGCCGCTGTCCAAAGTGATCAACGCTGAGTAGTAGAAGTGCGTCACGTTTAGGGGAAAGGCTTCGGGAAAAACAGCATCAGCGAGTAACGCAAGATGGGGAACACGGTAAACATTATACCCGCGAAGTATCAGCATGCTAGCATGCTAATGTTAGCATTTCGCTCAAGGTACAGCAAGTTTATTTGTATCGCAGCTTTCAACGAGGCAACAAGTCCTTTGCATAAGACCGTATAAAAGGACAAAGATAAAAAAAAATAAGTTAAAGCGGCATAAAACAGGAGAATAAAGCGCAGGATATAAATAAACAGTCCCAAATATATTTTAATGAAAGGCAGCATAGCCCTGATTTTAAAAGAACTGAGAGTTGGAGCAGAAGTTTTCTGGGAGTTCGTTCCAGATATGTGGAGCATAAAAACTGAAGGCTGCTTCTCCGGGTTTAGTTTTGACTCCTGGGGACAGAAAGCAGACCTGGACCCAGACCACCTGAGAGGTCTGGACGCTTCGTGACGGAGCGGTATCGTGTTTCTGCTGTTTCGCTCGGGGAGCTGTGTTTTTTCACGCAGGGCTGAAGTCCGTCTGAACACGGCCTTGGTGTTGTTTTCAGCTCTGTCTTGATTTGTTCTGTTCGTTCTGCACCTCATCAGGCATCTCTTCCCCTACAGCGCAGTCCGGATATGTATTCTTCCACATATAACATCAGCCTACGAGGGCACCTGAGGATAAATACATCGTGAATCAATACTCATTCATAATTTAAGAGCCTGTGGAACCAGGTGAAAGAGAGCGACCCTGGGATGACGTAAACAGCGACTGCTGACTCCTGAGAGACGTGTCTGAAACTCCGCTTCTCTGGATGATTACATGGTTTAGACTGCCGGTCGACAGGCCTGTCGTTATATTGATTTCCTGCCTCAGCAGCTGCAGTGCATTTTAAGTAAAAAGCAGTTACAGTACATACTGCTGATTTCTCTGAATGATTTTCTTCTCCCTGTATTCTTCTTCCTCTCGCCCTTTAGCTACTCCTCCCTTTGTTTCGTGCACGTACGGACACACATGGACACACACACACACACACACATGGTTTGCACATATAAAGGTGTACATGGGACGAGTTAAGGGTCAGCCTGACCTCGTCAAAGTTCTCAAGTGGCGTCCAACGCAGCGGTGGCTACGGAGATTTACTTCAGATTTCTCATTCTGTGGTTGCAAACAAATGCTCGACTTAACAGCTCTCTCTCTCTCTTTAAGAGCAGGGTGGCCGAGTCAAATTAAAAAGGTCACACACATCGCAGGTTCGATCCCTGCAACAGCCCAGGCATCCATCATTGTATTATTAATACTGTAGCACAAGCAGCAGATCCGCTAGTTAGATTCACAATATGGAAACGTGTCTTTGGCGTCACGGCTCGCAGCTGGGAGCAGCTGCCAGCCAATCAGCGGAGACTCCAGGAAGCCACCGCACTACTCCACGTCGCTGTTTTGCTTTTGTGGATTAAACAAGATGAGATGACGTATTTATTAGAGAGCTTTAGAGGTGCTGATAGGTGGATTTTTTATTTTATTTTACCTTTGGACAGAACCAGGCTAGCTGTTCCCCCCCGTTTCCAGTCTTTGTGCTAAGCTAAGCTAATCAGAGTGGCATCAACCTTCTCATCTAACTCTCCGCCAGAAAGTGAATTTTTATGCTTCCCAAAATGTTCAACTAAGAGTTCCCTTGGTAGAAAGCGAGGGGCCTAAAAGCAGACAGAACACAAGCACGGGTAGGCTCTGGCTGCAAACAGCAGTTCACATCTGTTACTGATTCCGTTACTTTTGCGTTTTGCATGATTTTGCTTCATTCATGCCGGTGTTTTGTCATATACTTGCTTTAGGGGAGAAGATGCAAAGAGGAGTCTCCCCGCACCTGCAGCGCTCTTGGTGTTGGCAAAGCGCAACTGCAACAACATCCGTCACATCTCTCCCTCCCCCTCCTCCTCCTCCTCCTCCTCAATGAGACCCGAGCGGACCGACCAACCTGCATCCGCGCTGTGTCGTAGCCAGGCTCCTCCAGCTGTTCCTCTGTACCTGAGTGAGCCTGCGCAATGGGCACTCGTCGGGGAAACCAATAGCGCGTCTGCGCTGGCGAACAGGGAGAGAGGGAGAGACGACGCGCGCACCGAGGCGGTCCGAGCAGACGGGATGAAGCAGGAGCACACGGGCTGTTTCCTCCGGTAAACAAGCGGGGCAGGAGCCTGGAAATCACCGGCCGAACGCGGAGGGGGGGGATTTCGGGGGACACAGCGATGGCGACGGGAGGTGGAGGAGTGAGGCGGAGGAGGAAAGCGGGGCTCCCGGGACTCTGCTGGAAAACCTGCTACTTTCCCATTTTGTTCTGGGTCGTTTCCGTCTGCGGAGAGGAGAACACGTTGATCGTAGAGGTAGGCGGTCCCGCTCCGTAGGCGCACCCCAACATCCGAACACAAACACGGTTACTGAGAAGCATGTCGGCCGCTGTCTGTGTGCTTCATCTCCGCCCTTCTGTCCCCGGGATGCGCAGGAATGAACATTGATTCCCTCCCTCCTTTACTCCATCAGTTCAATTACGTTCCGTGTTAACGCGCGCAGGTTGGTGCGGTGCGGTGCGGTGCGGTGCGCTCCTCGGGATGTTTTCACCCGCCGTTCCTCTCTCTCATCCTGCCCCCGCGCGCGCCATGACAGAGATAACCACCGTCCCTGTAAGGAGGGACCGGGAAATAAAAGATTCACGAGTTAGAGAAGTGAATTAATTACAGCAGAGCAACCAGAGAGCAGCGCGGGGTGCGCTTGGCCGAGAATCCCCGCTGAGGTCTTTTGTTTCCAGACGCGGGGACGGCGCGCGCACTGAGCGGTTCACTAATTACAAACACAGGTGGTTTAATTGCTCATCGGGCTTTTATTGTTTGCGTTGGTTTCTAGGCTTCTTTCCGGCCGCAGAGCTCCGCTGTGAGGGCTAAATAATGTGCTCCTCCGCTGGTTGGGCTTTTGGCGGAGGAGTGAGTCAGTCCAAGATGGTGCGGTGCCGGAGACTGTGCCAAACATCCCCATTGGACATCCATCCTCACCCCCAGCACGCGTTGTACGGCTGATTTACAGGCGGCTGCTTATACGTGTGCATGATCCGGGTTATTAATCCCACGTCTCCGGGGCGCAACTGGAAACACACAATGGACAGGGAGCGTTAAAACGCACTGATGTGCACGTGCAAATGATGCGCGTTGTGTCTTTGGAGGAGTCTCTGTAATGAGCCATGTTGTCAACAAATAGCCATCCGCTCGCAGAGAGCGCCAAGTGAACCTGAATGAGCTGAACAAAGCCCGTCTCTCCCTTCGCCCAGGCCAAATATAGCCCCCCCTCCATAATTTATGGAAATGGCAGCGAGTTGGAAGAGAGGAGAAGGAAGCAGACAGATGTTTTAATAATAATCATTTTGCACACGAGGGCCAGTCATCGTCTCAGGCCGTGTGCTGAGAGAAAGTTGAAATGTGAAACTGTGACTGTTTGTGAAATGACTCCCGGTAGTGTTTTCAGCCTCAGCAGGTGGAAGCAGATTCCAACAGGGACGTTTGGCAAAGCGTACCTGTGATGGGTCGTTTGCTGAATACCTTGTTTGGAAACGCGGGTCGTGTATTGTGAAATGAGCGCAGTGTTTCAGCTCTGGGAGATGTGATCAGTGGTGGGTTTTATTCGTTGATGTTGCCAGTGACACTTTGGCTGAGACAAAGGCAGCGCCTGCGGCTGTGCTGAGCGCGGGTATGTCACCGTGCTGTACAAAGGATGGGATGCTTTCACTGAGCCCGGTTTTCCCTGAGAAATCAGAATCCTCCCAAAGCTATTGTTGGTACATGTCATGCTGATGTGGCCTCACACAAATGTACTGCGCAGCTTTTGCCACAGTTCAAGGGTTTTATTACAAAATGCTCCAGAAACATGTGCTGCCCGAAATCCCTCAGTTAATGTTTGAGCTGACAGACCGTTGTGCTGGCACAGAAGACACAAAGGTTGTGTGAAAAGGTCTGAGGATGGCACAGAAGTAGTAACAATCAGTAACTGCTAATGATTAGTATTGATTGATCTGCTGATTATCTTCCTGATTAATCGTTCAGTCAGAAACAGTGGGGGGAAAAAATGCAAAAGTGAATTCTTCCAGTAGTTTTCTTTTGTCCGCCCAGCAGTCCGAAACCCAAAGACGATCAGCAAGTCATCTTCCTGACTCATTTTCAACTAATCGATGGAACAACGTTCAGTTCATTTGAGCTTTATTGACATCATGCTTCGCTGGCATGCCAGTGATCATTCTGTCAGACAAAGCAATGTTCAAATAGGTGGATCCTTCTGTGCGTAAACGTGGCGCCACGAATGTTTTCAGTGAGCATTTGTTTGTAAGTTGTGATCAGCTGTGTGAAGTGTGTTTTCGTGTGTTTTTCTACGTTCGTTCTGGTGCAAAGTGGAATGAATAAACATCGTTAAAGTAGTTCTGCATAACTCCTCGATCAGATGTTTGCATCTCTTCCAAACGAGTGATATCATGTGATGTTTTTAACAAAGCTTCTCCTGTGAGGTCACAGCCGGCCAATCACAGCGCTCTCAGCCTCAGATTTTCACAGCGCCGGGGTTTCTTTGTGTGCACGGTGGGGCCACGTGAACCTTATGAGACGGTGTTTATGAGGGGATGTCGACTCTTCTTCTCACAAGCGGGGTCCTGTTTTCCTCAGGCGAAGGTTCAGTGCAACGGCGAAGACGCGATGATGTTCAAAACGTACCTCAAATTCCAGTTTCCTCGAGCGCCAGGGCTCCTGCTGCAGATCATAATTAACACTAATTATTAAATGCATCCTCCTTGTTTAATCATAGGTTTTAATTGCAAAAGGTTTGGTATCCAGGTCGCCTGCCAGCCGCCTGCCTTGCTGTGTTTGTATAAAGCTCAAACACACTGTTTGTGCCACAGGGACACAGTGGTTTAACAGATCCGGGATGTTTTCTCTCCTGCTTATTTGCTGGCTGACGTGCCGTACGTCCGTGTGCGTTTTAACTCTGCTGGAATGATTGTCACGCGCACACATGCCGAGATCTTTTCATGACAACTCTGCAGAAAAGAAAGATTTGGCCGACCGTGGTCGCGGAGGTCACGTCTGTGCAGGCCTTGATGTTTTCTGCGAAGCTGCATGAAAAACATGTTTGGATCTTGTCTCAACAGTTATGTATTGATTTATTTGCTTCGCTTGTTGCACATCACGTTAAAGCGTGAGATAAGCTTTGGTGCTGGGATGTAATGAGGTGTACAGCTCAAAGTCTTTGCGATGTCTGCAGAGGTCTGTGATCGTTTGTGCTGTGTTACATGTGTTACATAGCCTAGCGGTTCAAACGTTGAGGGGAAAATTCACCCTAACAACTACTTACGTCTACAGGATCAGCAGTTGTGGGCTGCTGCTGGGACTGTGGGTCATTACAGTTGAATGTCTGAACCACATTTCATGGCGATCCATCCAGTAGTTGCTGAGACATTTTTCTAAAAGCCAAAAATGGTCAACCTCTATGGGAAAAGTCAGGGGATCACCAAAGTCACGAGGATACATTGTCGGGGAACCGCGAATGTTTGCGCAGCGTTTTGTGCAATTCCTCCTTGTAAATGTTTTCGGTCTGGACCAAAGCAGCGGACGCTGCCACGGCTGCTAGCGTGGACGAAAAAAACTACATCAGATATCAGATATTACAAAATCTAACCTGAAATGTACTGTAAGTACTTGTATAGCCACACTTTGTGCAGCCTCCTTTTTTTTAAAAGAAGCAGTAACACGTTATGTGATAACAGCCACAGTTCAGACTACACTTCATACAAACTAGTTAGTTTGAAGCATACTGAAGCCTTTACAGTTAGTGTTGGTATTCCCAGCTGGCATGTCAGGATATGCGGTTAGCTGCCATGCAAATATTTAGAAAATACTGCATAAAGAGAATACTGTCGTGCATGTAAACACACCATCACTTTTTATGGAATCGGTTTGTTTGGTGTCCATTATTTTTACAGTGTGTTTTTAGTTTTAGCATCAAAAGCTACAAGTTTTCTTTTCTTGACTTTGAAGCTAATCCGAATCCCCTTGTATCATTCCACATGTTAGCATGTGCTAAAGTGTTAGCATGGAGCAGCAGGATCAGACATCATTTTGCATGTCTTCATGTTGACCTGGATTTACATCAGCTCAGTGTTTTGTTTCTGTTAGCGAGCTCTGCACAACGGGAGAACTGTGTCAGCGGTCCGTCAGCAGCACACTCAACCGCGAAGCGTCGTATGTCTGCCGCCCACCTCTGCTTCAGGTTGTTGCGTTGACACAGAAACACACGGGTTTGCTTTTCCAGCCTAAAATCACAGAGAGAAGAGAAGATACAACTCGCGAGTGAGGCTGCTGCGGCGAAAACACAGATGGTCGGTGAGCAGAAGAGCAGAGCGAGCAGAGGGAGAAGGAGGCGTTCGGTTCTTTGTCTGACTCACTGGTTTATGCTCCTTTGTCTGTTTGCCTGTTTACACAATAGGTCAAAAATCTGCGGTCAAAACCTACTAATGTTTGTGCGTTTTGGAAAGAATATTTTTGGCTGGCAGGTATAGACAACTGTTGTGTGGGCTGTAGCTGTTGTGCTGCTGAGTAGCCTTTTTGTGCAGATCACTAAACAGCAGATTAACCCAATGTTAGCGATTGTCCTAATGCTGTTCGATCGATCGGTCGACAAGCAAAGGATGACAGTGTTTACAGATCACAGTGGTGTGACTGAGTGGCGCTGATGGTGTCTAAGGGATCGTTAAGCACGTTTGTTAATTAGGTTAATAAGAAGCGTCTTAGATTTACGAACCTTCAGATGCTTTCTAAGCACCAGGGCTCGTGAACCGGCCAGCGCGTTTAATTGGGATTTTGTTTTTCAAGGTTGGGGCGATTCACGATTTAATAGGGGTTTTTTTTTTTCTTTCTGCAATCAGTTTACAGTGGGTTTGTCTGAGTGTTTACACTGAACATTGCTGCCTTTTGCTGGAAATGGGGTTGATGAGAGCAGTGAGACTGAACCACGTAGTAAATCTGTGGGCCACCAAACCGAAAACAGTGAGATAAAAGAGACTGACCCCTCACATTACGCACAGTCATGATTCATCTTAATCTACAAATATTTATTAAAGTGAGACGTTGTAACTTAGAGAAAAGAAACAGCACATTCTTCCTCTTACAAATGAAAAAGTTTCATTCATAAGCGATAAAACGCACTGCTGCTAAACTGAATACGCTCGGAGGTTTTGCTGCTGCAGCCATATTTGGTCTGGAATGACCATTAGCTTATGCAGACTAATGTTAGCAAACTTTAGATAAACACTACAGACATTACTAAGACTCTCCACTTACACTGCTGTAACAGCAGTTTTAGCATTTTAGCATTGTTCCCTAACTGTCAGTTGTAGCCGCAGCGGCCGGCGCTCATCAGAAGTTACAGAGTCTCACTTGAATGCAGCTTTAAAGACACGCAAAAACAGTTCGCTCAGCAAAAAGTCCTTTCTTAATGTCGGTGTGGCTCTAAAGGTGAGTCGGTAGAGTGGTTTCGAAGGCTCACTCCTCTGAGTGTTGTGTCTATATTTGATATAATAGAAACTGAGATACAGGAGAGAAGGCTGGATTTGGTGGGATTTGATACAAAGCCAGTATTTTTTATCGACCGTGTTTTTGAAGACTGTTTTTCAAGACACCTTCACAAAATGGCTGCATGCACCTGCCAGCGTGATGACGGTGATGGTGATTGTAGTGCTGAGGAGGATTATAACAACAGTGACAACAGACAGCGATGACAGACTTGATAACAGTAAAAAAAAAAAAAAAAAAAAAAGTCACGGTGGCGATGAGTATGAATAATAACGAGCAAGATGACTGAGAAAATGTCCGAGTTGCGGATTACCATGACGATGATCGATGACGACAGCGCAGGCAGCGAAGTTGATGGTTTTATAAGATGAAAGTGTGTTTCCAAACCTCTTTGGGCTTTTTTTCTGTCTGTTTTCCTCCTCCCTCCCGAGAGCGGAGGAGCTCAGGGAGAAAGGCTGGTCCCTGGGGTGCTCTAAACACCACATTACACCCGAGAAATGGGTTAAACGAGCCTGCAATGCTGCACTTATCAGAGCTGTGTGTGTGTGTGTGTACGCTGTGTAGGCGGGTGCGAATTCACGGCTGTTACTAGTAGTTTCAAGCTTTGTCCTGATTTGCTGTCCTTGGAGCGAAGCGCGCGCATATGGAGCCTGTACTTCATATTCACGTCTGGGGGTTTTTTTTTTTGCGATCGTCACTCGCGCCTTCAGAACATTTTGGCTTGTTGATGGACACCCTCGTTGTTTTACAGTCCTTCCTCTCCCTCTTTATTCATCTGTCTCCCTCTGTCTCGAGTTTTTTTTTTTTTTTTTTGCACTTCCCTCCTCTCCAGTCATTGTCTTTCTCGCCCACACACACTTTACCGCGCACTCAGTGCAAGCTGCAGCTGTAAATAAGAGGAGTTGTCATTGTGCATTTGATTAGGGCATTGTGCTGTCTGTATGCGGCGAGCCAGGAACAAACTTCATTTGAAGAACAGCGTGAAGTACTCGGATGCGGTGGAAGGTCAACTCAGTCAGCTTTCGTTTTTAAATAACCGACGTTCTTTTCAAACTACTGTGATATAAATGATGATACGCATCGCTGCCTGCTAGGTCGCTCACTGCATCTGTGCACAGTAGAGGTCTGAGGCAGTTGTAATGTTTGTTTTTTTATGTATTTTTATTGTCTTTCATTCCATTTAATCTAGTGAACGATCACTTTAACACATGATTATGTCCTGTAACATCCGTCCAAAATGAAATGAATTCAAAGCTGATCGTGAGTTTGGAACCACTTTCTCATAAGGCCTTTTATAAGTGAGTAAGTTGTAACTAATGACTTTATCAATAGTTGATAAATAATGTATTAATGCGTTATAGATATAACCCATTAATAAGCGCAACTTTGGGTTGCCAGGTTGGGGAAAAATCTGTCTTGCTCTTGAGTAATTAATGGTTAAGTCGTTAATAAATTATCACGAGTGACTCACTTTCTAAAAAGTCATCACGTCTGCCGTCAATATTAATAAGTCTTTCAACATAAAAAGGTATGGAGGTTTCACAGAAGCGGTTTTAGCAACAAATTCATTAGTAAACACTTAAAATGTGCTCACAGCGACTGTGGGATCTGCTTGTCGGGAAGTTGTTGCCTTGCGTGAAGCATTTTGTAACATGGGTTTAGAAACGTGCTCTAGAAATAAAGATTATTAATATTATACAAACCCTTTTTATAAAGGGTGAGTTTTTAGAAAGTGGTGCTATGTGCTCCATCACTTAGTGCATCCCTCCTGCCTGCCTGGTTTAGACATTTATAAAGTTAAATAATGAAGTTGAAATGAATTAGGAAGCTTTGAAAGGCTGCAACTGGCTGCTCGTCTATTTCTTTTTTTTTACTTGCCAGAATAGAGAAAGAAACCAGAATGTGTGCAGGGAAACAGAGTAATTAAACTGATTGAGGCATGTGACAACTCCTCACATACAGTGTCACTGATACAGCCTTTATCAGGCTCATAAACCCAGACTGGAAACCAGCAGTGCGTAAACTGGTGCATTACTGTGTTTTGCATGTGCAAAGTGTGCTGAGTCACTTACAGCCCCTTTTTACCACAATGTCACTGGTTTTAAGATCAGCCTTATCTGCATAAAGCCCTGCGAAAACAGTAAAAAAAAAAAAAGGGTGAGAAGAGAACGAGGACGAGTTGTATAATACTGCAGCAAGAGACGGAACGTCAGGCGGTGAAGGTAGAGACTCGAGATGCTGATAAGCTCTAAAGATGGGGAGAGAAGAGAAATCAAGACACAAAAAGAAAAAGAAATGGGCAGAGAACATGGATGAGGAGACACTGACGTGCAGAGCAGTACAGACTACAGGAAGCCAAAGAAAGAAATTAACTTTAATTCCAAAAAATTAGAAAAAGAGGGAAAGGGTGTCCACAGTCAGCAGTGTGGGAATGCGGGAGGTTTCCAACATGGCCGGAGACAGACTGACAGAGGACGTGTTAATATAACCCTCGGATGTATCTGTGATGTGAGTCATGCCTTCTGCAAACCTAACCTAACAGGATTAAACCAAATTGCCTGTAATTATTTTTACGTATACATTTTCTGCATTATTTCTTTCACATTTCAAGGTATAATGCACAAATGGGTCCAATCCATTTATTTCCAAGGGGCTGTTTGTCCCGGTTCCTTCTGCACCTTTTTGACTTGTTAGCATAAAAAGTGCAGCTATCTTGCCTTATTATCTATTGGGAGGCTTTAACGTGGGGACCAGAGTGGGAGTCAGTATTTATATTACATAGGGTTCGGTGTAACTGTTGAAAATCTACGATCTATGATCTACCTGCCCAGGGGCCGCATATGCAAAATCAGCTTGTAGCTAAATCTGGTACAATACATGTCTTGCCTTTATATGTTTTTGCACATGGTCCCTGACAGATTAATGTAATGAACTAAACTAAATCCATATCTTCTGCACAAACCGAGACTCTGCAGATGAATTCAGTTTCCCCGTATGAAAGTCTGACAGTGTCTACACTTCACAAACCGGCTGTGGTTTTCTTCACGTTTCCCTTTGTTATAAACAAATCATGACTGACAGGTTTGGTAGATATGAGCAGACTGCGTGTCGTTATGAAAACCGTGTCAAAGTTTAGTATATTTTTAGCTTCAGTCGCAGCTGGTTAAAGTCACTTTGCCAGTCGGCCCCAAAACAAGTTTAAAGCAAAAGCCAGTGTGGTACACAGCTACAAAAACGGCGTCACTTTGAATTTAGTTTGGTTGGTAGAGCAGAGTTTTACTAAAACAGGAATCCTGGGTGAGTCAGTCTCAAGCTTTTCGCAAATTATTCAGATGCCTCTCGCTGTCATTCGGAGCTGCCGACGTGCAGGTTTTCTACAGCAAGGTTCGCTTTATTCCTTTAGGTTTTATTTCTTTGTGCTTGACGTCAGAGTCAGAAACGATAAACTGATTTTCTTGGGGACAAACGCGAGGTTACAGTGTTACAAGCTCATGTTGTCACAACAGCACAAAACCAGCAAGACCTGAACGGAAAGCCGCCGTGCGGGACATACGGCAGTTAATCGACCCTGCAGATCACTTTTAATACGCGCCGGACACTAATACACCGCAGAGTGCATTCTTGCAGCACGTGTGGCAGTAGGTTGCAGCTCTAGATGAGAGTCCAGCAGCGCAGCGGAGCCTCATCACATGAGATACTGAGCAGGACGGAAATGTTCTAATTAAAAATGAATATCAGGCGGTGCTCTGTCTGTTATGAGAAACAGCATCTTGCTTCTCTGTAAGCTTTCTGGGTGCAGCGCAGAAGGACGTGGAGAGTGGATCACGTTTGATCGCTGTGGTAGCACAGGAAGAGGAAACAATTGTCACACCAAGATGTAAATTTAATTTCTGTGCCTGCAGCTCCATAACGTTCATTACTGAGCAATTGAATTGTTTGTCTGTTGTTTTGGTTTTTTTGTTGTTTTTTTTGCCATGACTTTAACATTTAAATTAAAATAAAAGTCACTAATTAAAACATATAAAAGCACAAAAGGGGCGGCATGGTAGTTCAGTGGTTAGCATGTCTCCTCCCATCAGAAAGGTCCTGGGTTCACAAACTTCAAGAATGTCCAAGAGCGTCCAGCGGCGACCTTTCTTTATGCTTACGTTGTCTCCGTATCTACGTGGGTCTCCTCCCACGGTCCAGAGACCTGCAGGTCCGGTGAACCGGAAACTCTCAAGCGCCTGTAGGTGTCGACTTGTTGGCCCCTCCTCTTGCCCAGTGCATGCTGGCTTTGGTCCCCTGTGACCCTGTACAGGAAAAGTGGGTATAGAAGATGCACACAAATAACAAAATATACTGCATATTGCGTGTAGAGATTTACATGTATAGATTTCTACATATTTAATTGACAAAAACAGAGTTATACAAACAAAAATGATGAACTTTGGACATGGCACAACAGTGGAAATCTTCTTTTATCTCAGACAAAAGCTCATATGTTGTAGTGGAAACAAGTTGTAAACACAACACCGACACATTATCACCGTTTAAAGTTGAAATAACAAACTTGTTAGCAAACAGTTGCCTGTTTACACAGCCGGCAGATTCGGCGGACATTATCGTTCGTTTGGAGTCATGTTTCTTCTCATCTGCCGACTGCACGTCCAGTATTCACTCTCTTTTTGCTCCACTGTGTTCACCAGCTGGTCGCTAGCTTTGCCGTTCGGTGCTGAGCAGGTAGTGTCCAGTGGGGTTATCAACGCCGGTGATGAGAGCGGTGAGAGTGAACCAAAACAGGGAAGTTGCAGGTTGAAAAAACAAAACGGTGATTTGAAAGATGGTAAAAAGCTCCGCGGGGCTGCAGAGGCTGCTGATAATTCTCTGTGGGTTTCTCACTGTGAGCCACACCTTCGCCACCTCTGTCATTTGATCCACTGTAAATATAAAAAATATTGATTATTAAATGTTTGAGTTTTGGACTAACAGTTTTAAGCCACAATCACTCCAGTGTGAACCGGGTCTGTATAGATCAGGTAGTGATGATAACAGCGTGTCCTGACCGCACTTTGAAGAGCAGTAAAAGAATTTAGACGATGGCAGCTGTCCGAAGGGCTGCTCCAACACAATGGAAGTACTTCCCACGTCCTTCCGTCCGCCCATCAGGCTTTTCAAGCTCTGTTTTTCTGCTCCATCCGTCCGTCAAATCTCCATCGATCTGCGGATAAATCTGTTCATCCATCTGTCCGTCACTCCACACTGAGCGCGTGCTTCACAACAGCCGCTGCGATGGAGCCTTTGTTGCATCCTGAAAAAGTTTTACCTTGAAGTGATGCTGCGATGATCCGGCAGCGTCTCCGAGGTCACCTGTCCATCAAACACTTGATAGGTCTTCAGTGATGTGTATCAGTAATTATTGCATTTATTTAATCTTTAATCTGCAGCTTCAGACTTTCTATGTGTTTTCTATGTTCACGTGGTTGAAGGCAGCACTTTGCAGATGCAAATTGATATTCAGAAATACTTTATTGATCCCCGAGGGGAAACTCTTTTGTAACAAATGACAAAAAGGAAGCGTAATTAAAGCTTAGAAACAAGCAGAGTAAAAGTGAAAAGGAACTGTACGGCTAGTCAGAAGTTTTAAACCACCCCGTGTTTTAGTCAATGAACAATAAAATTACAAAATGTGTAAAGCCAGAAAAGCCAACTTAGAAACGTTGGTGACTTCATAAGAAAAACATTTTACTGGAATGAAACGTCTCCTTTGAAACTCACTAAACTGAAATGAAAGTCACTTTTATGCCTCAAAACAGTGACTGCACTGAAACGGACCGATGCAGAGACAAGCTGCCACATGCTGACACACGGCAACCCGCTGCTCAGTGTTTCAGGCACAAATACTGTATGCACTGATCACAGTTCCCCGAGTGTGAAGGCAGCGCGGCAGACGGCTGCAGGTGTGGAGGAGGAGGTTTTATTTGAGCGCAATCAAGTGACTTGTCAGAAGTTCTGAGCTCTGCAGACTCTGATGTATTCCTGAAGGGCTTTTTGAGTTATTGAGAACGAAGGTAAAGCTTTCCTGTTGTTGGACCACGACTGTTTTCCCTTCTTTGCTTTGCTTTGCTTTGCTTTACAGCTGCAACGAACCTGGCTGAGACTTGATTTTAAATAAAATAAAATCATAACATAGCAGTGTGCCCGACATGCAGCGAGGTTTCGTAGCTCTGACGTATAGTTCCATTTTTGAGGAGGCACATGCCGGCTTCAGCAGCTGTGCTCACAGGCGCCGTAGCTGCGCTGCAACCCCTTTAACATCCAACTATAAATCAAGCTCAAGGGCGTGAAGGTCGGGGGGGGGGTGCTTGTTGTGCGTCCGACCTCACTGCAGGAGATCGGAGTTCGCCTCCCATCACAGACCTGCAATAAATAATTGCCTTTTATTAACCTTAACCACACCGTGGTTGACATGCACAGATATCGTAGAAAGTGAGAATTTAAAAAAAACTTTGTCATTGAAAATAATTCTGCAGTTTTTGCAAAATCGCTCATTACCCAGACCTGCTTGTCTGTCAATAGGGTTGGAATATTTTACACTTGAACAGTTACCTTTTATTATCAAAAATGACATTTGAGAATGACAGTTATCAGTAAATGTTCTTATCATTTCTGTAAGGCATTTATGTACTGAAAAGTTATTTTTGAATATCCGCCTTTTATAGCAGTTTTAAGCCAATATCAGCTGATAAAACGAGATATTACTCGCTCTTCTCTCCTTTCTTCTCTTCTCTTTATCTCTTTAATTCTCTTTTCAGCTTCTTACCAACACAGGCAACTGCATTTTAAAATGTATTGTTTTCTCTGTGTGTGTGTGTGTGTGTGTGTGTCAGTGGCCTTGTATCATCTATATCCTGGCAGTCATTGATCCGTGTGTCTTCCAGCACGTGGCCAGGGACCTTTGGGTGTGTGTGTGTGTGTGTGTGTGTGTGTGGAGTGTTACCTGACACCACAGACATGAGGTCATAGCTCTGAGCCCATCAATCCCACCTGAGCGTTCTTCAAAAGGGTTTCACATTACATAAACGTGTGTGTGTGTGTGTGTGTGTGTGTGTGTGTTGATGTCCTTGTGAGACTGTCCATTTATCCATCCATTTTCGGGTGGTGCGGTGGCAGCAGGCTAAGCTAGGTAGTCCAGACATCCCCCTCCCCAGCAACATTTTCCAGCTCAGGCAGATGAGATGTATAATCTTTCCATCGGGTTCTGGGTCTACCCCGGGCTCTCCTCCCAGTTGGACGTGTCCAGAAAACCTCCAAAAGGAGGCGCCCTGATCCTGATCAGATGCCCGAACCCTCAGACATCCCTCCTGATGACCGAGCTGCTAACCCTATCTCTCAGGCTGAGCCCAGCCACCCGACGGAGGAAACTCATTTTGGCCGCTTGTACGCGCGATCTCCTTCTTTCGGTCGCCACCCAGAGCTCGTGAGCACAGGTGAGGGTTGGAACGTAGGTCGACTGGTAAATCGAAAGCTTTGCCTTCCGGCTCAGCTCCCTCTTCACCAAAATGCTGTCACACCCCTGTCGATCTCACGACCCATTTTACCCTCACTCGTCCCCGAGATACCCCTTCACATGGGGCAGTTTGTCTGCTCCATGTGTGGGGGGGAAATCGTGCTCTAAGTTTCGGAACTACAGCTCCCATAATACTTTTTGGGGATGTAAACAGCAGGTATCATGTTTTCATGGATTCAGTGAGTTAGCTGTGTTTTCTACTGTGATACTGAAGAAAACCTAAAAACATGATGATTCTCAGGCAGGTTCTGGAGACATAAGGAGCATCTTTTTAATGATTTTTAAACGGATTTATGGACGTTTATTTGCGACGGACACTGAATCTAAATGTGTATCGTGTCCGTGGGTTCAGATTTGACTGGGTTAGGACTCAGAGTGCGATTTTTGACGCAAATTGCGGCAATCGGGTTAAAGTAATAATAGTTATTCTAGCTGCTGCGCAGCTGTGAGTCGGGGCCGTGCCTTTTTGAGGAGGAAGACGACGAAATAAAGAAGACATATGCAGTCCATCCCAGACCAAAGTTATTAAACCTTGAAGTCACATTCCTCTAATCCACACAGCACCCAGGACTCAAACTCACAACCTTAAACACTAAGAGCAAGTCATGAGCTTGCTGAGCGACCTGCCAAGGGAGAAACCGTTTGTTAGTTTGGTGTCAGTTCAGCAAAAACACGGGAGAGGAAGCAGCTGAAGCTTGTCACGGTCTGGATAATGAGTTAGTCATTAGAATCAGGTGTGTTGGAGGGGAGCGATACCTTCAGCAGCGCTCCAGGAGCAGGGTCGATGACTGCTGATACAAGACGTTCGCTCAACATCGCCCGGGTCTTGAACTCCCAACCGTTGTCACCAAAGGCACGTCGCGATCACGCTGAGCTCCCCGCAGAAACAGGAAAAGCAGAGGTGGGTTTCTTTTACTAAAGGTTTTACAACAGCTGATTAGAGAGATGCATTTATAATCTTCGGGACATGAGTTGAAACACTATCGCACGCCCGCTTAAAAAGTGCTGTAGGTACGGGGTCAGCACATGAGGTGGAGGAGTTACACTCGGTGACAGTAAAGCTCAGTTAATGTAATACAGGTGAATGTTGCCATGGTTACATCTTTTTTTTTTTTTTACAGCGTTTGCTGAGGTCATCTGCGTTCACATCAGCAGCAATACTGGCTCTAATTGAAGTTATTTTGTTTAAGTTATTGATATTTAAGTTCTTCACAGTTTGATGCAGAGAACTGAAATTCTCTTTCAGCTGCTCGGCAGATTCTCTTAATCTCTTTAACGCAGTCGTTGTTGTTTAACCATCAGTCGACCTCTTTTTTTTAACCTTTGGTGGAGCAGCAGTCTCTGAAGCAGGTGACAAGGTGTCATTTAAAGAGCAGTCGTAGCTGTGTGGCTCAGAGTGCTGTGTGTCGCTGCTAACTGTGTTGATAAGCAGCCAAACAACAGTCCAAATACATTCAGTTTACATTCATATAAAAAAAGAGAAACGCAGCAAGAAACTCACATTGGAGAATCTGGAACCAGATTGACATTTTACTTGATAAAGTCATCTAAAAAAGTTGTTGATTTAATTTTCTCTTGATGAACTGCAAACAAAAACTGTTGTAACTTTTCCCCTTTTTAGTTAAAATTCAGAGAAAAGTCTCCACCCGCAGACTCCTGACTTTCTAAAACTCTCTTTAAACCCACGGGACAAACTTCCAAACCGCATTGTCATGAAGCTAAAAACAGGGCTGTTATTTTTGGTTTCTAAAAAGTTTGACATTTTCGAGACGGAGGGTCTTCGCCCGACAGCGACAATATGCCATTTGGAAGATGCTTTTATCCAAAGTGCCTCGCAGCAACATGACTGCATACATTTGAAGCTTGGATTGCCCCGGTGGGAGTTGAACCCTTCACCCTCACTGCGTTAGTGCTCTATTACTACACTTCATAGTCAGCATTCCTACAGTCCCTGCTTTTAGTCTTTCTCAAATATATGAAATCTTTCTCAGCTCAGTTCTCAGTGGAAAAACGGATAATCTGATGACGAAAATAATTGTATAGCTGTAGCCCTGAACTATTTTAACGAGGCTGTGTTTTTAAGAGGACGTGGAAACTTTAGATGCTTTATGTACCCGCATAAAGAAATTTCATTCCATATATTTAAGGAATTTTTGTATCATCACATCGAATCTATGCGCCTCTACGGAGCTTCACACAACCAACGGGTGAAGCTCTCCACTCCCTCCCGCTGCTCCGAGCAAGATGCCAGGAAGCCAGAAATCAAGCCACCAGTTTGGCTTTTACACGCTCTTCAGATACCCCCTGAGCCGCACCGCTCACATCCAACTGACAGACGAGAAACAGGCGCAGCAGGCGCCGCGCGGGTGTGAGAGAAAGCTTTTCTGAACACTTGTGACAAATACATCCCTGGCGGTGAGGAACTGTTGTCGTGTTGCTGCCTAGATGGAGACAGAGAGGGTGGTAGATGGAGGAAAATGAAATGTGTGTGTGTGTGTGTGTGTGTAAACCAATGTGCTTTGTATATTTGGTTAGAGTTAGGCAACAGATGCACTTTGGTGCTAAGGTTAGTGAAAGATTGTGGTTTCAGTTAAATGTTAATAACACGTCTTGTGCCTCAAGTCTCTGCAGACTTGTTTCTGTATTAAACGAAGACAGAGAGTTTTCCGTAACCTTAAAGTGCCTAAACATAACCATAAAAAACCTGCTTGATGATGTTGTGTTGCAAGATCGGATATTTTGGTGGAAAACAAATAAAATACGTTGTCAGGGAACATTGTATCAACATTTTGAGACTTGCCACATAAGATAAATAAGATTAACTTTACCCGTTGCAAATTACCCATCCGTCCCTCCATTATCGTCACCCACTTGTCCTTTGAGGCGTAGTTTGGGGGCTGGAGCCTGTCCCAGCTCACATGTGGCGCGAGGCAGGGTAAACCCCGGACGGGTCGCCGGGCTGACAAATTAGTTACAAATTCCTTGGATGTAAATGTAATTTCTAGGAGAGAGGGTTGCTTTGATAGATAAAGTTGTATTTGCATCTTTTACTATAAAGAGCTTCGTGCTTTACTATCTTTGATCGGTTCAAGTCTAGAAAAATATACAGATGAAACTATTTTATTAACCAGACAAATGCAGGTCGCAAAACCTTTTTTCAGCCCTGAGTAGTGTCTGCAGGTATTCCTTTCAGGCTCCATGCAGGCCTATCTCATTGGTGAAAGTTGCTGGGGCTGTCAGGCTGTTTGAGAGGCAAGAAAAAACTCAACAAAACACAGCAGCAAATCGCCGGCTGCACCGCTCGCCGCTGCTTGTTAAGCTTATAGATAGCCGTAGTGAAACCAGAACTTCAAGAAGTAAGAAAACCTCATTCAGAATCCCACGGACATTTCCCAGCCATGGAAAATAACCTTACTCAACAGTTCGTTGTGTGGTTCACTCCATATGTTTAGAGTGTAATTTGTAATATCATTGTTTTATTAAATATTTCTGTTTTGTTAGCGGCCAGCGATCAGACCGGCATCGCGTCATCAATCGCCACGACAGCGCCCCCTTTGGGGGAAAGAATCGCACTCTCACATAAGGGGGGAAACAGGAAAATGCCAAAAAGCTGCTGTGTAGCAGGTTGTAAAACAAATAAACGTACCAATCCAGATCTGATTTGAGGCACATAAGACACCTGAATATTCACTGTTAGTGTGGCGAGGAGCAAAGGATGCTGGTGACAGTTACTACTGATGACAGCTAGCGTGAGTGGGAGGCTGCTGGAGTACAGTCACACAGTACGGCAGCATTAGACTGTCGTCTCCGACTGAATCTCAGCCTAGCCGAACACTTGGCCTAACGACGACCTGGTGATTCAATCAAATATTTGTAGATGTCCGGATCAGACTGTGTTGGTCGTGACAGCTGACCCATCTTCCTTGATTTATTTTACATCTTGCGAACGCTCATGTCTAATAATTATTTTGCGACCTTGCCTGAACCTGTCTATAAAACACAAGTTTGGTTAACATGGAAGGGATGCATGCACGGTTGTCAAAATTGTAATCCAAACGCACGTCAAATTGCACTGACGTCTGTAGGATCTTTGGTTTTGTGGCGGTCTGATGTATTAAACATGACAGCAGGTCAGAGAGCGCTGTAAAGCTAAGAGGTCGGAAAAATGACAGAAGAGGACATTAAGGATATGGATGAAATGGATATGTCGCCATTGTTGCTTGTACCAAGACATTCTTGACTTCATCCACGTTTCTACTGAAGCTCATTCGCATTCATTTGCATGTTAAATGTGCGTTCACCTCACCATTTCTTTGCCCGGAAGGAAAACCCAGAGTTTATACCGGCTGCTAAATTTGATCCCGTCTTTTCCTGCCGAGTGGAGATAAATTTCATTACCAAACATCTACAAATCTGCCTCTGCGGTCCCCGTCCCCAGCCGACGAGGGAGTCCTCCCTGCCGAAACGACTCCTTTTCATTTTCCATACAAATGTATAAACCCGCACCGGCAGACAGAAGACATTAGGCTGCCACAACGGACGGTGATTTCATTCATTAATCGCTCGCTGCTCAGCACCACAGACTGTGTTGACTTTTTGATTTCTTCAGTGGAATCTCACTATTATACATGATGTTTGCAAGAGCAGGGAGCAGTGAGGCGAGTACGCAGAGTCCAGAGGGATTCACCGGCCTTGCCATATTTCAAACAGTACCCAGCCCTACTTCAACACAGAGCACACCTAAGAGCGTTTCTAGCAACAATGGCAAAAGCTCAAGCGGGGAAAGGAGCAGGCAGTCGCGCCGGACGTTATAAAGGGGGTAACCCTAAATAAAAAGGGACAATAGTGATTACCTGTTCTTGAAGAGACGGAGAGGGAACTCGGCAGGAAAATTCAGCATTAGTCATCGGGAACCTTTTGAGAATACGCTCGCTTCCCTCCAGGTGCTGCTATTTATTTTTTCTCTGTCTGACATTGACGTAACGCGCTGGTGCGGCGGAAGTTGAGACGTATTCGGTTTGGGACACCCAGGGGAGTCTGATTATGTGCGCTATGTCTGTAACGTAAGGTACGGACCAAACAGAAAGTAAAAGGCGACACGCTCAGAGACTTAGACACAGACGGAAACATAAACGTGAGATGTTAATGAGGAGCGGTGCGTTTTCCTGCTGCTGCACTTCTTTATGTCATCCTTTCTTCTTCATTTCATTTCTCACATTTTTAATTCTTTGTTTCATTGTTTGAATGATCTCTTCCACCTTCCAGTTGATCTAAAGGTTGCAGTTATCTGCACATCTCAGTTCTTTGTGACCCGTCGATTTGACTTCGTCACGTCCTTTCATGCCGTGTTTAGTATTTTATCGTACTCTGCTTTTGGGTCAGTATTTTGTCGATGTCTACTCACTGAAGCTTGGAAACCAATATATAACACCTTGGGGGAGTTTCACAAACTAATATTAGAGGAAATATTCAGTAAGCTAAACAGCCCACTTATCAGGCCATACGCAGTTTGGACAGGGAGAGTGCCTGGCGGCTTGCACCCGTTGCACTCAAGCTGAGACGGTAAATAGTTTAGCAGGGGGAGATAAGGTCTATTTTTATCGCAGCAGACAGACGGAGGAGACACACTGGCAGGCTGACGCACAGGTTGAGGCATCACAGAGAGAGACGGCCAAACGGGCTCGGAGACAGACGAACAGACAGGCAGACAGAGTAACGGCCGATCAGGTCGACAGACAGGCAGGTGGACATAGATGCAAACAGACAGGCCGGCAGAAAACAGGGGTGCAGCTCGGTACAAACCTCTGTGCTGGAAGTTTTGCACTGCGTGTGGAGAGTGCCCACTGCACACAGAAAATACAGGAGTGTGTTTTTAAAATCTCACTATATTTTTAAATAAGTACTTGTGAAGCTGAATTAACTATTTGTTTGTTTGCAAAAATGACATCACCTCTTTTCAGCTCCTCCGTTGTGAGGATTTGCTGTTTTTCTTTGTTTTTATGTGACAGTAAATTGAATGTGTCGAACAAAACGGGCAATATGAATGGGCAAATTTTTCAGTAGCAGTATTTTCTAATAAATAAATGTTCAGTATCATGAACTACACAACCGATTTGTGGTTGGAGATTCTCTCTCTGCTCTGTCCTGGTTCCTGTTCTGTGCTGTGAAACAAATCAATCTTTTCTCAAAATCTCACCAAGTGGCACATTTAAAAAACAGTGTAGAGATGAAATGATGCTAATATATGAGCATTAATTATAGTAACAATACATTCATAGTTTTTACTTCTTTGCGTTGGCTGCTTTGACTGTAGTTTTAGATAACATCCCTACATCGTGACTAAAGGGTCTGTGTGGCCCTGATGTTTCAGTTCTGCACCCTCCGTTACCCTCATGGATTTCTTTTTTTGTTTAGAAGATGTGAAGGGAAAAGATGCCTTTATTAAATGCCTTAAACAAAGAGATGAATGCAGCTTTAGTTTGAGACACTGGGAACCAAAAGTAGAAAAAACCTTTAGTCTCCCTGTTTCAGAATCAGAAAAACTTTATTGATCCCCGAGAGGAAACTCTTTCGTTACAGCTGCTCGCTGTCATATCAATGCACACAGGGATAGAAGTACTAATAGAATAGAAATAATAATAAAATAAGTCCGCAACGAGACAATTATTTCTAGTAAGAAATAAGAGATGCAAATCAAAATATACACAAAGTGGATTTAGAGGTTGATAAGTATCGTACGGTGTAATACAATGTAATAAGTAATAGTGCGATAATGAGTACTGTCACGTTAAGTGTAGCTTATTAAGACGATTATGAGACGGAGGATATTGCACAGCAGCAATAGAAGTATGAATAAATATCAATAAACAGGGAATTTAAACTGAAGAGTATATTGCACATGAGTAGTACACAGACATTGCACAATTATTTCATGATGAGATGTTAGTGATCAATGTCCAGTTTAGTGACTTCGGGTCAGACAGACTGACACTTAGAGGGAGGAGTTAAAGAGTCTGATGGCCACAGGCAGGAATGACTTCCTGTGGCGCTCTGTGGTGCATTGTGGGGGGATGAGTCTTCCGCTGAAGGTGCTCCTTTGCTTGACCAGCACGTCATGGAGCGGGTGGGAGACGCTGTCCAAGATGGCGTGTAGTTTACCCAGCATCCTCCTCTCTGACACCACCGCCAGAGAGTCCAGCTCCGCCCCCACAACGCCACCGGCCTTACGGATCAGTTTGTTGAGTCTGTTGGCGTCCGCTGCCCTCAGCCTGCTGCCCCAGCATGCAACAGCATACAGGACAGCACCGGCCGCCACAGACTCATAAAACATCCTCAGCATCGTCCGGCAGATGCTGAAGGACCTCAGCCTCCTCAGGAAACAGAGGCGGCTCTGGCCCTTCCTGTAAACAGCCTGAGTGTTCTTGGTCCAGTCCAGTTTGTTGTCCATTATTGTTTAATGTGGTTTCCAGTAGCAACTGATAAAAATCAGCTTTCAGAGCTGCAGTGAAAGGGTTATTTGTGTTTATAGAATTTGGACTACGGGGTGGCAATTTTGTTTGTTGATAATGTTTTATGTAATTCATGTAACTGAATAGATGAGTAGTCGCAAAAGAGAGAGAGAGAGCGCGAGTGGGCGAGCAAGAGAGACAGGTCTCATGTTTGGAGGCAGAAGGTTTACTGGAAGATGAAGCATTTACATGCAGGTTTAACCACAATAACAACACTCCCTAACCCGCTGATGACGCTGACCCGCACTTATTAATGTGAATAACCTCAGCCTGCAACAGTTTGTGACACAGAAGTCAGGCATGGGTGTGATTGTCCATCTGATACGTTTCATTTTTCATGGGGATTCAGTTATTTACATCGATCTGTTGTGGCAGGAAGGTTTTCAACCAACGGCGGCACTGAAAAAGTGTCGTTTTATCGTGAGTGACAACTCTGCAGTCGGTGCAGTTGTGCTGATGACCGAAGTACACAGCTAATACGTCTTTACTTTATACTGTCATAGACCTATGGTTCGGCTGACACGTTATCGGTGCTGTCACGATGTGATTTCCAGTGTTGCATTATGAAAGTCCTTTGCAGAAAAAATTAAATAAGTGTGCCTGTAATGCTGTGGTTTTATTTGATAAATCACAAACTGGTTTTGCAAGAAAAGCACATGGGGGGGGGAGTGAATCTTGCAGCATCCTCTCACAAAATGTAATGAACTAAAAAGACTAATCCATCAGTTTATCTCTGACTTTGCTATAACAATATTGAAGTCAAATTTCCCATTATCGTTTTTATGGATTTATGAACACTAAGTCAGATGCCCGTCCAATCAGTTTCCTCTGGCAACGGGACGGGGCGGGATGCGGACAGTGATCTCCAGCGTCGATGTCAGACGCTTTGTGTGCTCAGCCATCCAACCCAACCGCCTCTCTAAGACGTTTTGGCTGCCACTTCCTGCCTCGCTTCTCAAAGACAGCGGCCATTATTCACACAAGCACGAGAGTTTGCGTGTCCAGAAAATGTAAACCCGGGTCGTTTTTAAGTGTCCAAACGAGTTACTAATGCTGTCGTCCTGGAGACATCACAGCACCAGTGCAGCGGCGTGAGGACGTTGGACAGGAGGGAGCTTTCAGTCGCTAGGCTTCATCTCTTGTCTTCCTCACTTCTTTTTCTCATGATTTACTTTGTGCATTAGGCTTCAACTTGTTAGTAGGATGTCATCATATCACCCAGCTGAGCACACACACACACACACACACACACACACACACACACACACACACACTTCCCCTGCCTGCCTCCCCCGCTCGCACCAAACTGATATCACAATATTCTTCTCTATATACATGGACATTCATTTTGTGAGGTCAGCAAAAACAAAATACAAGAGTTTTAGTTTTATTTTGCCTCATATTTAGTTCCCCGCCGTCCTCGGAGGCCTGCAGGGGGTTTCTGAAGCTCGGGCTCAGAATCGCTGCACTCCCACAAGCAGAAATATTAAAAGTGGTTGCAACAGCGAAGCTTGAATCATCAGGATTCACTGCACACTCGCAGCCTTCATGCAAGTAAAATGTGATTTAAAGCATCGTTAAAACATTTAAATTAAAACACTTTTGTTATTGTGTTGCACCCTCCTGTGTTTTTTATTTGCTGTGATATTTATGGCTTTGTCATTTGTATTTTGTGTGTGTGTGTGTGTGTGTGTGCTTTCCAACCCTCCAGAGGTCTCTTCATCTCAGCATCACTATTTGTATTTTTTTTGTTTCAGTCCTTCAAACATTTATGCAGAAAAAGCCTGTCAGCATTTTGACATATAGTCTTTGTTTGGATAATAAACAGCTGACCGCTGCACATTTATCCACATACATTAAATTATACAATATATTAACTTCACAAGCCTTTTTTATTAGCATTTTGTAAGTATAACAGCAGCATGGATTGATGTTATCTGCATTTACACAAATCACAGGTATCATAAAGCTGGTATCGAATTACTGGTCACAACAAAGAAAAGTAACAGATAATTAGATATTAATTCTGTCAACTTTTCCATCTCAGCTAAGCAGGAAAACTGCAGGTTTTATGTGCAATTGAAGAAGCGCATGAAAACACATTTATGGAAAGGCATGTGTCAGACATTTACTTTACCTTTCTCTACCTCCGCCAAGGAGGTTACGTTTTCGGTGCCGTTTGTTTGTCTCTCAGCGGGATTACGGAAAAACGACCGGCCCGTTTGTGGAAGGGTGTAGCGTGGGCCAAGGAAGAACCCGTTCGATTCTGGAGCGGATCCGAATCATGGGGCGGAAGGACAAATCACTTTTCCCTTTCGTTAACGTTGCGAGATAGGTCACCTGTGAGCTGAGGCTTCAGCTAGGCACAACCGTATTTTGACAGACTGTAATTCTAATAGATATATGGTTGCACTTGCAGATCATAGAAGGGAATATCCATTTTCATATTGTAGCTGGCTGCAGTAGAGCTAATTGTTTGTTTTTTAACTGTTGGGGGGTTTAACTTACTGTATAACAACGTGTTGTGTTTTACATGCTCATTCTAGGTTTTTTAACAAAGTAACTACAGGTTCCTAATAAATGTAGTGGAGTAAAAAGTGCAATATTTCCCTCTGATAGTAGCGGAGTAGAAGTAGAATTGTACAGTACTTAAATAAATGTACTTATAGTTACTTTCCAGCACTGATTTCTGGTTCTTTTCACACAAGCAGCACATAGAAAACATGGTTTGCATAACATTTAACACAGATTCAGACACTGAGCGCAGATCAGTCTTCAGCTGACAGCTTTCTCAATGCGACATCGTTGCCTTACAGCTCGGCCCGTGGTCGTTGAGCAGTGAAAACAGCTGTAGGAACATCTTGAAGTTGAGCTTTGAAAGCCATACATCTCAGCGCCTGATGAAGCAATCGTTTGAATTATTGGTTTTGATCATCAGTCCTGTCAGCGTTCCTGAAGGCGTGCTGTGGTCCCGGCAGTAAAACGCTCATCCTTTCAGTGTGCAGCAGCTGCTCTGTGGGGAGCACCTCGGTAATCCAGGACTGCTTCGCCTCTCTGGATAATTGTGTTTCTCAGGTTTTCTGTTACTGAGAGGCGTGTCTCTGTGGCTTCTACAACGCCCAGAACATCCAACGAATCGCCGCCCAGTCGCTATTAGAAACCGTTCTGTCCGATAAGAATATTAATGACACGTGCAGGAACAGTAACATAAATCACCAAACATTTAATCTTGCCGGTGATTTATGTTACTGCTCTCATGTTGCATGAAACGCGTGTGTGTGCAGAGCTTTGATGGCACTGTAGTAATTGTTATAATAGCAGCTGGTGAATTATTTAATTCAAACTGCTTCCTCTGAGCCAGCAGCAGCTGTCCCACGCGTCAGCAGAGTGCACACACACACACACACACACACACACACACACACACACACTGAAACATTGGCATACACCTACGGGTGCAAGGATACACGCATATCCACTGACGCACAAAGACATACACACGGATGCACTTATACACACACACACACTTGCATATATACACAGCAACACATACATGCATGAGCACACACACACACACACAGACACACAAACATACTGACTAATGCAGTATCGAGGTCCTTGGAGACTTTTGTAGAGAGTGCTCTGTGTGTGTGTGTGTGTGTGTGTGTGTGTGTTCTTGTTCTTATATCCCGGTGGGGACTTTAACCTGAATGCACACCAACCCACGGGAACTTGTGTCATAGTGGGGACAAATATTGAGATCCCCACGGGTAGAGACGGCTTTACGAGGGTCAAGGCTTGGTTTTAGGGTTCAGGTTACAGTGAGGTTAAGGTTAGTGTGAGGGTTAGGGGAAGGCATCATGTCAATGTGTGTGTGTGTGTGTCTCACAGCCGTGCAGGGCACACTCCAACAATAAACAGATCAGAGCTTCTTTGGGCTCCAGTTCTCTGTCAAAACCTTTTTTTTGTAACCTGTAACAGTCCGCTGTTGAAGGAAAATGAAGTATTAACAATTTAGAAACGTTGTGACATCAGTACTTACAAAGTAACTGGTTGTATGAAATGGAAAAACCACATACACGAGATTACTGCTTGATGAAATCTTAACACTAAATGGTCTAATTTATTTTTATAGATGAAACTGCGTAATCGTTATTTTTGTCTTGTATCTTGACAGTTGTAGAGAAATTGTTTTGTTGATTCTCGCCTGGAGCTCTGTTTTTTTTTTTTTTTTTATCAGTATCTGGATAGAACAGGATTCAATTACAGGAATCAGATTGAGATGCTTTGTTAGAGAAGTGCGGCGTTGTCATCACCACAGATTTGTAATTGGATTGGAAGCAGCCCGTTTCCTCTCGGCTCACGGACCATGTGGCACATTGTGTTCACGTTTACACTTTGGATTAAAAGCAGATTAGGATCACAGTCTAAGTAAGTTCGCTAAACACTGGAGTTAGACAGCAGCACTCAAAGGGCTTGTATCACGGATCTTCTTGTTTTTGCAGCAGCAAAACAAATGTGTTGAGCATTAACACAATGATCAGTCGGGACAAAAAAATAATTCAAGTTACATCTACACGGTCTGTAACGCAGGTTGTTCGCGGCCGTCGGTCACCTCCTCAGACCGATGAAGGTCGTCTGTGTGAATGTGGAAGGTGTTCAGTCTCAGAGCGCCCGTCTGAAATAGATTATGACACAGCCTTTTGGGAAAATATGAGTCGTAACGTTAACGCTTCTGTCCAGCCACCACAGCTCGGGTGTGAAAGTAGCCAGCTATAGGAATTATCTTGTCTTTTTGAGGATTTCTTGCATTGTAATCAGAATAAAAGCATCATTTAATTAAAAAATCAGAAACACGTGATACGTAACAGAGTACCAGCTAGCAAGAGATCAGCGGGGCGGAGGCTCACCATCGGCCCCGTGTAGGCAGACCACAGTCTTTACCGGCCCCTGCTCCTCTGTCGGCATGCGGCTCAGAATGAACGGGAGGACTTGATGGAGATTTATGAAAGTAGAACTGATTTCATGGGGCAGAGGCTTGTGGCTTTTACTTCCCCCCCCCAAGTGTCAGTTTGATGTTGGAGCAGAAGACGTATAGCATAAATGTGTTAAAACTGGACTAAATTTTGTTGAAAAGTTTGTGTTTTAGATTATAATTTTTTATTTGAATGGCATTTGATGAATATATTTGCAACATGTAAAAGGTTCCACAGGATCTCCTGGACAGATTTTTTTGGCAAAAGCGCTTAAAAAGTCAAATCCTTTACATACAAGAACCCCTGACTTTAACAACAGAGTCACTTTAGCCCAAGCCATGATCTTTCCCTAACCCAACCCACGTTGTTTTTGTGCCTAAACCTAACCAAACCTTAACTATAGCATCGTCAGCATAAAGATGGATTCTTCAGCAGCAAAATGTAAAGCACGCACTGACAAATGATGGCATCCTGCTGATGTGGGCGTCCGATCAGAAGCTGTGTCGTTCTGAAGGGCAGATACAGATGATGTATTTTGTCATTTAGTTTGGACTTGTTGGTACATTCATTTGCGAGATATTCTCAGAGCTCTTTAGGCATTTTATCAACAACAAAAGAAAACTGATCCTTCCTTAAATATCAAATGTTGCTGGCAGACTTTAATAGCAGCCCATTAAATGTTTTATTTTCAGAGATTGTGTCTTTTCCTTTTTTGAAGCGATGATATTTAGGATTGAAGCAGATACGAGGGACTCGTCTCCTCCCCTGTGAAAGTGTGTATAAGCTTGTGCTGCCAGTCTGCTGCTGCTGCTGCAGCTCGGCTGCGTTCGGGATATTTTTCTCTCCGGGGGAAATGGCAGACTGAATCGTTCAGCGCCGGTCACCTCTCTGCGTCCGTCATGGCAGTTAGGCAGACGCTCATGTTGTGGCTGAGTGCTGGTTGCTGGGCTTGGACTGGCTGGGAGAGGCTGGCCCACACTTTGAAATATTAATGACCTACTGTAGAGAAGGGCTCAACCTCCCCCTCGTTATCTCTCCCACCTTCCTCCCCCTTCCCCTCTTCTCTCTCATCTCTGCTGCTCTTTCTCTCTTTCAACTCCCTTCTCTCTCTCTTTCTCGTTCTTTCTTCCCTCCTCTTCATTTACCTCTCTCTGTCCTCTCCCTTCTTCATCTTCCTCTCCCCACTCTCTCAGGAGGGTTGTGAGACTGTGTTATGTCATATTAAAGAGACAGGCGCGCTGCAAAGTGAAAAATACGACATAATAAGAATCATCCGAGGAAACTTGTGGATTCAGCATCGATTTTTGGATCAGTGTGAATCAGATTTTCTGTGAACTTTTCGGGAGGAATAGCTCTCTCCTCACCCTTTCATCTCTTTCTCTCTGACACATTCGATAAATCTCGGTGTCCTCTCTCTTTCCCCCAGCCTGAGTCTGTTTTCATCCGTTCAGTTCCTCTTCCCACCCGTTATTACCTCTTGTTCTGCTTTGCCACATCAGAGGAGAACTCCACTAGAGAAAGAAATGATAAATCTGTTGGGTGAAGACTTACTTTATATTTCAGGTTGTTGTTGATGGACCAGTGTTGTCCCCCCCCCCCCCCTGACAAAAGTGTCTGCAGTCATGCTGAAGAACAAAAACATGATGATTGCAAGTTCAGGAGCGTTTTACGGAGCGTCGTCTTTTCTATGATTTCCAAGCGGATTTATGGATTAGAGCTAATTATACGCCTGGAAAGAGTAAATCACAATGAAGCTAGAAATGTGTGCATCACGCCTGTGTGTTCAGAGTTGTGACTCACAGGAGGAGTACGAATTTTGACGCACATTGCAGCCATCGGGTGCTCAGGGCTTTAAAGCACGCTAACATCCGCCATGAGCCGTGAGTCACGGTCACTGCTGCTGACCGTGGCGGGGAGCGGGACACATCAGCAGCTACTCCCCCCCCCCCCCGCGGGGAGGGGCCCATGGAGAGGGCCTGTGTACAGGGTCCAGAGGTCTGTGCTACGCCCCCGGCTGCTGGAGAACAGCGGCGTGCTGAAAACACAGTAAATCCCCAAATACAATTTCTGATCACTTTCATGATTTATTAGATAGATAATGCTGCCCACTTTACAAAGCCAGACGGTGCCCAAGCACAGAGTGCCAAGACTTTTAGTTGGGAGGAAGGAGACAGCTGGTCTGATTATTATTGTTTTTAATCTCTTTTGCCCCACACCGCGAGGGGAGAAATGATTTTTGGATCTGACACGAGAAGAATCTCCCTAACATTAAATTGGCTCATTCATTCATGTGTGATTCATAGTTGATTAAACTTGTGCTTATATATTTAAGCGTAAGAGATTGTGTTTACCTGAGAAATGTATTACAGTGATCTTTAATAAGGTGAACAAGACGCATTTAATCTGTGTGCTGCTGCAGTCTTTACATTCATCTGAGAGCATTCGATTCAGTCTCCTTCTGACTCGGACGCTTCTTCAGACACGAGACGTAAAATTGGCATCACGTTTATCTAAAGTGATGCACATCCGAAAGGGACTTTCATGAAATCTGTGGTTGTAAACACTGTTGGGTGATTATTTTTGGGGAAAATCTTCGTGATTTCGCGTTTAATATGTTGCTAATAAACAAAAGAAATACCAGGTAGTTATAGAGAGCAGAAATATTGTCCAGACTAAGTGTCACCTGCAGAAACTCAAACCTCATCGACAGGAAATGGAAAGCTGACACATCAATATGTTTCATTTTTAATTTTGTTGATTGCATTTCCCTCTCAGCTGATTAGTCACCTAATTGTTCAATAGTCTTTTTTTTTTTTTTAATGGAGATTGAGCTATTAGTCATTACTGGAAAATGATATCTTTACCATCCCAATAATATTCACAAACATGCTCAGGGCTTTAATATTTGAAGAGATCCTTTTGTGTGGCTGCAGACAAACTGGAGAAATCTTTTAACGTTTTTTTTCTGTTCTAATTGATTAGTCAAAGAAAACCAAAATCCTTTTGTCAGTTAACACTTTCTTTAGTTGGAACTCGTCTCTAGTTCGTCTTTCAGTACCACTAACGTGTAGAGAATTTAGTTTGTGTTAGTTTGTCGTCAACCTGAATTGAATTGTTGTCAATGTGTGTGTGTGTGTGTGCTTTAACACAGTGGTTAAACTGAATTTTGAGGTAAGGGAAATGGTTTCCGACTCCTAACTGTCTTGTATTGATCATATCTGACCTCTACTCCTTTTCTTTTCACATCATCTCTCTCTCTCAGACGTGGCTGAAGAACTACGGCTACCTGCTGCCTCACGATGTCCGCACGTCAGACCTTCGGCAGGAGAAAGCCATGCAGTCCGCCGTGGCCGCAATGCAGCGCTTCTACGGCATTCCTGTGACGGGAATACTGGACGAGACGACTATAGAGTGAGTCACTAGCCTGTTTTTAGATCCCAGCACACGCATACAGTCATTAGTATCCGGGTGATGCCGTTCCCGACTCCCAGCAGAATGTGTGATCGTGAGAAATGATCTAATAATTATTTTACAAAACAAAAAAATATTTTAGAGAACAAGAACTGAAACTGCCCCAGAATTCAAATAAGACACAACATTTAACTTGAAAGTAAAAGTAGACCAGGTGTCAATGAACGTACTCCACTGCTGTGCGGGATTGTCCAACGTCGATGTTGTTGCAAGTTGCGCTTTGCTACAGTATGTTGGGCCAGATTTCGTTTGTACAAGCCTTAAACCTGCAATAGCTGGTGACATGTCATCACCTTTTAAGTTGATATGGCAAACTCGTTGGCAAACAGTTGCCAGAGTTGTATTTCTGGCCCCCTGACGAATGTAAGTCCAATATTCACTCTCCTTTTAGCTTTGTTTGGCCTCCACTAACTCCTGAGGGAAATGCTCCACTATGTTCACCAGCTAGTCGCTAACTGAGTCTGTCAGTTTGGTGCTGAGCAGTGTACAATATGTTTAACAGAGCTTTTTAGCTGAACACAGCTGCCTGCTGCTGCCAAAAACGATGCTATGCGAGCAGTGAGACGGAGCCAAAACAGTAAAGTCGCCATAAAGCTGTTTAGAGCCGGGGGTAATTCTCTGTGGGTTCGTCACTAAACGCGACCCCTTTCACATTACACATACTCATTTGCTCCATCCAAACTATTGATCATTGCTGCTTCAAATTTAAATGTGATGCCCCTACTTCAGTGTACAAATCTGGTTTGTGTGGGCGATCTAAGAGTCAGTAACAGCACAGGTACGATTAAAGGCCATTCTGATATACCAACTGTGTAAATTGACTGACATATTTAGCCTCAGTGTGCAGCAGCTTCCTGGCTGAACTGATTGACTCCAGTCTGTGCTGCTGATGGTCTAAACGGGAATTTTTAACGTAATACTCCTTGTTGCCATCGTCCTTGTTGTTGCCGCTGCTGTTTACATCCCTCAGTTAAGGTGACTGAAACCTGCTGCAGGAAAACTGGTTATTCCTCATACTTCACCAGGGTCCAAACTTTGCCAGACTCATTGATTATTCCTCTTCTTCAGATCCTTTCTCTTGTAAAAGTGAATCATAAACATTAAAACATAAATTGAAACCACTGCTCGTTTCTTGTCCAAGTATGTTTTTCTACATTAAGCATCTGAACCATCCAAGAGTTGCGTCAGAATGAACATTTCAGCTCCATTTTTATTCAGAAAGCTTTACCCTGCAACACACTAACAATGTCTCCTACATGGATCATCAGCTGGTGAGGATGATGACTTGGACCTGTTACCTGTAGCTCGAGCCTCAGTCTTTTAGCATGAAATCACGCATGTAACCGTCATGTTCTCATTAAAGACTCTTTTACAGGCTTTTCATTTGAAAATGAATCAGCTGGAAACATTTTTAAGAAGTCAGTTATCAGCAAACTTTTAGTTTTAGCGTTAGCATTTTCCTATGCTAGTAGCTAAAGTTGATCAAATCTGCCAGCGAAACTCTTTTTCTCAGCCGGATCCATTGTTTCACAAATTACTTTGAATTTGATGGTAATTTCGCTACCGATGTCGTTGCAAACTGACCTGGCAACAGTGACTAAGCGGAGCGCGGCCAATTTAGATTGCAATTAGTCCGGCAAATAAACAGAATAACAGATGTGTACTAATCTGATCAAAGTGTTTCCTGTGATATACGAGTAGACATGGAGCACGGAGGTTTGGCTGATCAGATAAGTCAGGGTTCACCCAGTACTGGGCGTTCAGAAAGATAATGAAATTGAAATGTCATGTGTTCAGGTGGATGAGGAGACCTCGCTGTGGCGTCCCAGATCATCCTCACACCAGCCGCCGGCAGAGGAATAAACGCTACGCCCTGACGGGACAGAAATGGAGAGATAAAAAGATCTCCTACAGGTATCCGTCCATCCTGCTCTGACATCTGTTCACAAACGTTATTCTCTCTTTTGTTTCCCTTCCTGTCTCTCTTCTCTTGCATTTTCTTCCACCATCCTCCTCCTCTCTTCTCCTCCCCCCCGCCCCGATTGTTTGTCTTCTTCCTTCTCGCTCTCTCCCA
Source organism: Siniperca scherzeri (assembly GCA_027580175.1). Classification (NCBI taxonomy): domain Eukaryota; kingdom Metazoa; phylum Chordata; class Actinopteri; order Centrarchiformes; family Sinipercidae; genus Siniperca; species Siniperca scherzeri. Next base: position 33,821,091 of record CM050843.1, on the reverse strand, counting down.
GCCTGAACTCGGCTAAGCCTAATGTAAATTAGCTCCGTCCCACGGGACCCTGAATGCATCTCGTATCCGTGCATTACAAACACCCACTCGTCTCTCCGTCTTTCTCTTCATTGCTCTTCTCTTTCCACCTTACTCTATTGTCTTCTACTGTCCACATACAGTAAAACGCTCCACTGTATGACGATCCAACCGGCAGCTCAGCTGTGTAATATAGGTCTAATGCAGATTAGAGCCATCCCACGAGATACTGAACACATCTCAGCTCCCATTGTTGCTTCTGCCCAGTTTATCGCTCTTGCCTCCCTCTCTCTTTCTTTCTTTCTTTCTCTAGGTCTCTCTCCCTGTTTTTTCTCCCACTCAGTCCCTCTCCTGCTCTCAAATTCAAATTCAAAATAAGCTTTAGTGTTATAAATCAAATAAAAACAAGACTACATGTAACCATTTCCCCGCCAACATACTGACGCCTCGTTCCCATCTTCTGTTTCTGTCCAAGTCCAGCTACAGTTTCAAATAACAATGCTCACGACCAAATATTTCTTCATGAACTCTCTTGTGGCCTTTTCCACTACAGGAACTCAACAATCCGTGAATTAAAGGAGCTGCATGCAACATTCACTGCCACTAAATGTCGCACTAGAGCACCAGCATCTCAGACCAAAACAAATAGGTGCTACGGCGCACCAGACTCCATTGAGAAAAACAGTAATTTTACCTCCAAGATCATCGTAAAACACACTTCATTCAAACTGGACAGAAACAAAATGAAACTATCTTTGTTATTCTTTGTTATTGTTTCCTTTCCAACAATCACCAGCTCTGGTTTGGTCGAAATAAATCCTTAATTCACCGCGTCAGATGAGAAACAGCTGTCATATCGCTCTCCTCAGAGCCAACAGGCAAACACAACAATGTGTTTAGAAACGTACTGTGAGGAAGCCAGTGTCGGCGCGGGCGACGTTCAGATTCAGATTGTCCGTCGTGTGTTTTGCTGCCTTGTTATGCGTTTGTCCGTGTGAACTGTTTGCACAGTGCTGGGGAGTATGTTACTAATTTAATCAAATTTTCCAATAATTTTCGAGTTGCATTGTTTTAAAAAAAAATCATAATATAATGTTTCCAGTAGTGCGGTATTTTTAAGTAGCAGGGCAGCAAAACCAAACACTACTTTATTTTCTCTTGAAGGCAAAAACAGCTGTGAACGGATCGCGCTGCCTCCTGCAGTCGGAGCCCTGTCTGTTTTATTAATGTAACGAAACCACCGTTTAAAAGTCATCACATATAAACCCACATTAATCCCACAGCTGAACCGCACCCACGTACAAAAGGCTCATTAAAACGACGTCGTGTTGCCTTTTCAATGCCGTGTAACCCAAACGTTCCGGTCTGTGAAACACCAGGCAGAACGTAGAACCAAGATCGCACCGGTTCTTTCAAGTTCAGGTTATGGGAGGCTCCAGGTTAAGTTCCTGTCATGGAAAAGAGCTTTTTGTGACCAGCAGAGACAACCCCGATTTCCTAAATGTACCATAACAACTAATTTGCGTGAACAAATGTGTTTTGTATGATTAAATAAAGGAGATGTGACATGTTAATCAGTGAACTTTAGAGGTGCTGGTAGTTGAACGACTTGTTCTTCTGCTGCTTGAACTGCCATGATAAACTTATTTAGAAATTTGAATCCCTTTTCACCCTCCTCTCACTCTCTTTCTCTCACTCCTCCTTTCATCCCTTCTCTCCACACCACCTTACTCAGAGCTTTATAGGTCTAATGTAAATTACGCCGCTCCCACGAGACACTGAAGGCATCCCAGCTCTCCTGCATTACAGCTACCCGCTCTACAGCGTTACATAAAACCCACAGTGTGAGATCACAGTCCTATCTGGTTACCCCTTACTGTATTTGAGCCTCAGCCCTCGTCCTTACGTTTCGCCTGCTATCAGCTGTCACATTCCAGCAGTACAGCTCAGCGTTGTCTTCAGCCCTGCTGCCATTGTTCAAGCTGCATTACCGTAATCGTTTTTAACTTAATTGTTCTTCTTCGGCGCCAAACCATCTCTAGAGCCAGCCATGTCTCCTGTGAATTATACTCATAACAAATTTGCATTGGCTAATGTTTCGGGGGAGACGTAATGCTGCCTGGATTACATTATTTAAATATACAGATTTATGTTCACTGGCAATGTTTTGTTCCAGTGCATGAAGTAGGTTGATGTGGTACGCTACACGTGGCTTCCCTTTTCTTACAGATTTTTGGGAAATAAATGATGTGGGAACAAAGCCTGTCACATGCTAAATGGGATGTGATCATACCTGTGCTTTCTACTGCCGAGGGATGGGAGGATGACCTGAAGCAAACAAAAATGTTTCTTTCAAGTACTGAATTACACTTAGTACACTTAGATAACAAACTGGACTGGACCAAGAACACTCAGGCTGTTTACAGGAAGGGCCAGAGCCGCCTCTGTTTCCTGAGGAGGCTGAGGTCCTTCAGCATCTGCCGGACGATGCTGAGGATGTTTTATGAGTCTGTGGCGGCCGGTGCTGTCCTGTATGCTGTTGCATGCTGGGGCAGCAGGCTGAGGGTAGCGGACGCCAACAGGCTCAACAGACTGATCCGTAAGGCCGGTGACATTGTGGGGGCGGAGCTGGACTCTCTGGCGGTGGTGTCAGAGAGGAGGATGCTGGCCAAACTACACGCCATCTTGGACAGCGTCTCCCACCCGCTCCATGACGTGCTGATCAAACAAAGGAGCGCCTTCAGCGGAAGACTCATCCCCCCACAATGCACCACAGAGCGCCACAGGAAGTCATTCCTGCCTGTGGCCATCAGACTCTTTAACTCCTCCCTCTAAGTGTCAGTCTGTATGACCCGAAGTCACTAAACTGGACATTGATCATTACCTCCGCCATAATTATTAATAATAATTTGTGCAATATTCTGTGTACTACTCCCGTGCAATATTAGTTTTCCCTTGTTAGTTTTTCTTATTTATTGTTACTGATATCATATACCTCTATTACTCTCGACAGTACATGCACCTCCGCTTATTACTATTACTTATTACATATTTAGTTACATTGTATTTTATACTGTACTTCATCATAAACCAGTAAACCCACTTGGTACTCGACACTTAGTTTATCTTATACTTATACCGACATGATACTTAATTTATTTTCTGACCTGTTTATAGTGTATCATATCGTTTTCTAGTACTTCCTCCTGTGTGCGCTGACGTAAAGGCGAGCTGCTGTAACAAAGAGTTTCCCTTCAGGATCAATAAAGGATTTCTGATCCTGATTCTGATTATCGGCTTCTGTCAGCTTGAAAGTCGGCTGTTAGTTAAATGTCCAAAGTATTCAAACGTCCATAGGAACTTTTCAAAATATTCCTGCTGCGTAATCCACTTCTCCATTGTCTATCTATATGCTCAGTTTGTTGCAAACCCAAAATATGGCTAGGTAAACTGTTTCCAGAGAGTGACAGCACCACACAGAAGTAGTGTATTTAACCACATTTTGCCCTGTGATACGGTTTCGATATCCAACCCACATTCAGTCTCACGTACTACATTGAAACAATGAGAAATAAAGTTAATTCTGGTAGTTTCAGTGTGCTCACTTTGCGCAGATATTGCAGAAACAAGTGATATTTAAGGATATCAATGAGCTCAGTCGGGATGATTTTCCTCTCTGCTCTGAACAGCAGTTTCGGAGCCGCTGGAGCGATACGCCGACGTGACACTGACAGCAATGCAAAGAGACACGTTTGGAGGAATTGTGGGGCTGCTGGCAACTGTAAATTATCTCCCGCTGCTAGATGCTGTAGCTGCAGGATTATGCAACTGTGTGTCTCTAAATGAAAACTTCCATTGATGCCTCAGGACAGGGAGGTGAAATTTAAAAAAAAAACAGTTGAGAAAGGAAGAGAGACAATGCTTAACTTTGATGTTGATGCTTCAGCTGCATTGTTCTTAACTTTCCTGCCAACAAAGCACATTTGATTGAAACTGAGTTGAAAGAGGATTAAAAGCAGAAACAGAAACATCTGCATCTTTAGCTGTTCTGCCTGATCTAACTGTAGGTGCTCTGTGGACGATGTGTGTGTGTGTGTGTGTGTGTGTGTGTTTTGAACTGATGTAAATGTAGAAAAGTCGAAGAATCACAGATTTGTTTGATCTATTTTTAGCCACGCTGGCGGCAGGGCTCCAGGGTGCGACCATTTTGGTTGCACATGCGACCTAAAATCTGTCAAGTGCGACTAAACATTTTCATTGGTCGCACTAGTGTGCCTGAAATGTAGCAATTACAAAAACGACGCCATCCGCGGTTGATTAAGGAGTGGACAATCTCCCCTCGCTCCGCCCCTGTGCTTAAAACGTATTACTGGGTGCACCTAAATGGAAACAGTTAGTCTGGAGCCCTGCTCCGGCTTTGTTGATCCCCTGACTTTTCCTGTAGTGCCACAATCAGGTTGACATTTGTGTTTTTTTTAGTGAAATATATCAACAGCTATTTGATGGATTGCCATTAAGTTTGGTGCAGATACCCATGGTCCCACGAGGATGAATTTTCTGCACTTTGACGATCCCCCGACTTTTCCTCTAGTGCCGAGACGAGGCTGGCTTCTGTGATTTGGAGTGAAATATCTCAACTATCGATACTGTTGAATGGATTGTCATAAAAATTGGGTTCAGACATTCATGTTCCCTCAGGATGAATGCTAATAACTTTGGGGATCCTCTGACGTTTTATCATCAAGATGTTGATTTTTGTCATTTTAACTAATCCCATTATCCTCAGCTGTACTTTGTATTTAGTGCTAATTAGCTAATATTGACATGCTAACACACTAAACTAAGCTGGTGAACATGGTAAATCTGCTAAACATCGGCATGTTAACGTTGTCATTGTGTACTTAAGTGCAGCCTCACAGAGCTGCTAGCATCGCAGACTCTCTGTTTTCCTCTCTACTCTCACCGTTCATCTCACTTAGGAATCTCTTTAGTTTTATTTAGTGAACTGCTGTGAAACAGGAAAAGCTTTCATGAAACATTATTTTTACCTCAAGTCAGACGCTCATTCACTCGTACTTTCCCATTACCTTCGTTTGTTGCCATTCGTTTTCATTCTCTGCAGTACATTTTGTTATTTAAATGCATCGGGTGTGTATGGCTGCGGTCTATGCATTTCCAACTAAAGTGCTAGACGTGTGTGTGTGTGTGTGTGTGTGTGTGTGAGAATGTGTTAGTGTATGTGTGACAGTACGCCATCTGTGTGTTTTGGCCACAGGTCATTTGGCCAGCTTCACTACCATAACGTTCCACACCATTTACTCAAATCAGACAACAGCTACCTAACTGTCTGCCTGGCACACACACACACACACACACACACACACACACACACACACACATCAATCGCTGGGCTTCAGGGTGGAAAGTTGGATTTATAAATACATGTTATAAAGGGATTTGCATGCAGACAGTTCCGAAATGCAGTAAAAATTTTAACTCAAGGGTTCTCAAACTTATTTGTGTCTGCTGTCATCAAACGGATTTTATATGCATAAACAGACAGTGCACCCAAAATATGATTGAACATCCATCAAGTGCAAAAACAGGCACTTTCTTTCTTTCCCAAAATGAAGTTTTCAAAATTATCTTATACAAGAACACGAAGAAAAATGTTTTTCTCACAGTTCAGTTGCTTTATGTAACTCACAACGAGCTGTTTACATAGCGATTCACTGCGCGACATCCCGGCCTGTCAGAAAAGTCGAATAAAAAGGCTTAAATTTGCTTAACTCTTAGAGTCAGTGTGGCTCTTCAAGATTAGCTGAGACAGCGCAGACTCTGTCCAAACACACTAGCAGTCCTTAAAATATATTCCCTCTGACTCTGCAACAGCCTCTTTATATTTCAAGTCATTTTTTTTATATCTACAATCTCTCTGAATTTCTTCACATGGCCATTGAAAGCAATCATCAAACAGAAATCTGCCCATAAAGGAAGAAAAGCACAATCTAATTGTGTAAATGGAGATGTGTTTCTCTTTAGCCTTAATGTTGCGTTTGGGTACCTGGAGATCTCGGGACTTCGACAGCTCACCAAACAGATTTAACCATTCTTCAATCATCCTGATCATGACTCTTCCTGGTTTTATGAGAGTTGGTTATAAACATTATTTTGAACAGATGACATGTTTCAGTGGCCCACTACAGAAAATGATGCATTACTTCTGTTTGGGACCCCAGCGGTAAAACGTAGTTAAATACAATGGCTTTTCATATCTGCGACGGCTCTTTTTACTCCGCACCGTCCCTCCAAAAATAAGTCCGTGTGGATTTCTGTTGGTTGAGTTTTATAAGTTTGTTCATGTGAGGTCAGGCAGGGGGTTCGACCTCTCTGGGATCTAAATGACCCCTAACATAAATTATCATAATGTAGGATAACATTTATTTGTCTGTGAATGACAAACAAAAGGAAAACATTTATACATGCACAGCCCATATAACATTAGAAAGTGAAAAATTATTCATTTATTGACTTATGTGGTGTAATAACAATGCTTTATGGTAATTCCAGTTTGTGTCAAAGGGAAGAGGTACCACTTCAATAATAAGGTCAGAAGAAAAGAAAAAGTATTTAAAGGAAGAATTGGTCATTTTTGCTATTATTATCATTATTATCATTATTGCACAGTGAGGCGTGTGGCACCTCAAACAATGAGAAAGTATCAAGTGTGTCAACAAAACACAATGGTCGTCGACGCTGGAACACGCTACGTTTCCTCTTAACATCTCATTTAGACTCAATCTGCATCACCTGGTCGTGTTTTATATTCAGTCCATCACAACAAGAACATGACGCAGTGCCCAACTACTCGTAAACTACAGAAAGTCTATTTCTTTGTCAGACTTATTTATTCGCATCAGGAAGCCCGTTGAGCGCTCATGTATGAATGTTGAATCATGGCAACTGTGCAATGCGCTGGCATTTTATTTCCATAATGTATTTTTCTGGTTGGGAACAAAGCGTTTGCCCCCTGTCGAGAGACGGATTTTGTGAAATGAACTCGGCCGCTCGCTTTGCTCTCTTATCCCTCCGCTTTTTTCTTCGTCTCGCTCTCTTGTCCTGGCTTTTCTTTTCCACCCCACCCCACCCCCAATCGCTTCTGCCAATCACTCCATCTGTCCTCCAACACTCCCTCCGTCCTTGTATCTCTCTCTCTCGTATTCTCTGGTCAGAAAGTGACACCAAAGGTTTAAATGGGTTTTTTTTGATGCTTTATGAAAGTGTTTCCTCACAGTATACAGTGACAGTGAAGTGAGCGATAAAACGTGTAATCATACACCTTCCCCTCGCTCACAGTAAAATAGATATCGATGTCGCGTCTCCCGTCCTGCGATTACTCTGAAATGACCTTTCTGCCTCATTCGTCTCTTATAGCTGCACATGCATCAACGTACGTGAGGAAGAAGGTTTAACGGTGCAGCTGCCACCTGAAGTACTGGCCAACGCTGAATACTAATCCATTCATTTGACTAAATAATCAATTAAATTGCTGTGATTTTAAGTTCTGATTATGGATCAGATGGCTCCAGTATAGTCTACACAACCAGTGGGTTAAAAACTGCTCCAGTTCGGGTCAATGTAGCACCAATACTGGGTTAACTATACCCAGTACCAATGGGTTGAGCCAGTGTTAGTGTTATTTTTTATATTACTGTTGGGCTATATTACTGGTAGACAAGCTAATGTTAGTTAGAAAATGATGTGGATATGACATAAAAAAACTGCAATGGGTACACTTATTACTAATAATTAGTAACAAATAGTAACATGTAAGTTTAAGAAGAGCTACACGGTAGAGTAGATTATAATAGTTTGCAACCAGACCATATTTTAAATTTGGGTAAACCCCACAAAACCTTCTGACAAACGTCCTCAGTTGGAGAAAAGGTTTTTGGAAACTTAAAATTAAAACAAAAAAATACCTACTCTAACCGTATTATTGTGTGTAAAATGTGTTTGTATGTAAAATTATTTTAACACTCGACCGAAGCACATGTGCATGCTTAATGCATGATCGGTTTTTAATCGGGACTAGCCAGCGTTGGCTCGCCTAGTTTTGTTTTTAGCCGTGCTAGCGGCGCTGCTTGTCTGTCTGTCTGAGACTGAAATATCTCAACAGCTACTGGATGGGTTGTCATGACATTTTGTACAAAGATTCATGTTCCCCAGAGGATGAACCCCAATGACTTTGGTGATCCTCTGACTTTTCTTCTAAGCGCCACCATCTGGTCAAAAGTAGTTTAGTTTATGACCAAACACCTGCAAAACTAATGGCGTTCCCACCAGCGTCAGCTGTACTACGCGTTTAGTGTTAGTTAGCAGAGGTTAGCATGAGCACGGTAAGCAATGAATGTCGGTTGATTGTCAGTTTCGGAAAGTTACAGAAATTGTGGGACACGTCCGATTCCGCCATCTGAAGAGGGGTTTCGGAGGCTGTTCGACGTGCATGTCTGCACATACTGTGTGGTGTGGCTGTAACCAGTGCGTAACGCTCTGTTTTTGCTTTCCTGCAGCATATCTAACTTCACCCCTAAAGTGGGAGAGAAGGACACCCAGCGAGCGATCCGACAAGCCTTCAACGTGTGGCAGACTGTCACTCCGCTCTCCTTCCAGGTCAGAAAATTAGGCCTGCCGATGGCAAAGATTTGAGCTTTACAATATTACGAATGTTATTATAGTGCCCCTGATGTGTTGCCACCTGATGTTTTTGTGACCTCCTCACTGATTTTTGCCTGTGCTTTTAATTTCGAAGGTCAAATAATATAAAATAGAATTAAAAAATATGAAAACAATTGGCTGTGCAAGCAATAAAGGTAAGGATAAAAAGCTTTTAACTACAAATTGTTTTAACAAAGCATCTTGCTATACTTAGAAAACGTTCACATTATTAGGACAAAGCATCACATAAAGAGAAATCACGCTTAAAGAATAAACTTTCTCATATAAAGAGTATCTTATGATCATGGCAACGCATCTGGTTACAGTCATAAAAGTAAGGTGAGAAGTGTTTCCTTATCACTGAAAAGAGCAGTGTTGTTGCATTAAAGATGTTTCATTACTGCTGACAGGACCGTCTATTCTAACAGAGTTTGTTATCCTTTTCAATATGGATGAAGTCTCACAATATAAAACGTCCTGGTATAACTCACGCTATTTTGTGAGGTACTGATACTGATTTTTTTTTCTTTACTCCACTCTCGCTCTTCTCGTTTCCCGTTCAGGAGGTCCCGTACTCGGAGATCAAGAACGAGGGCAAGGAGGCTGACATCATGATCTTCTTCGCCTCTGGTTTCCACGGTGACAGCTCGCCGTTCGACGGAGAGGGGGGTTTCCTGGCCCACGCCTACTTCCCCGGCGCTGGCATCGGAGGAGACACACACTTTGACTCTGACGAGCCGTGGACGCTGGGCAACGCCAACCACGATGGTGAGACGTTTAAAGAGTGTCTGCATTTTTGCTTCAGATGTAGTGAATTTGATTCTTTGTGCTGTGCTCTGGTCAATCAAGAATGAATTTATTTCTCAAGGGGAGGTGGGGTGAGTTAAATTTTACCTGCGCTGGTCAGTGATTTTAATTCTGCCGCGTATTTTTCAACCCTCACCGCAGTAATAATTACAGCCCCAATAACCTACTGTACTGTTTGTCAGTGAACTCTCTGGTCCTCCTGTAGTTTAAGTCCAGTCCGGAGACACACTAAAGTGTTTCTGTGAGACTTTACAGATAGAGCTGCGTTTACTGTTACTGATCTGCTCAGCTCACAGTGTCACGCGTGAAGAAGTAGAAAAGGAAAAAACCGAGAGATCGCTCATTCACAAAACTTAATTCATACACTGAAAGAAAGATAAACTGTACAAGACCAAAGTCGTGTTCCAGGGCATTCGCTCTTTGCTAACTTGTGTAGCCGAACGGACTTTATATGTATTGAGCTTCATGTATTTAACTGCTGCAGATACCCGTTTCTTTCTTAGCCAGAGCTAGCGGCTCTGTGAGGCTGTACTTAGGCACGGCGGTGCTTTGTGCAAAAATGCCAGCATGCTAACATGTTGATGTTTAGCAGGTATAATGTTTACCATGTTCACCATCTTAGCTTAGCGTAGTAGCATGCTAGCATTTACCAATTAGCGTTAAACACGGAGTGCAGCTGAGGCTGCTGGGAATGCCATTAGTTTTGCAGGTATTTGGTCATAAACCAAAGTGCTGGACAAATTGAAATTTTAGTTTGATGATGGCGCTAGATGAAAAGTCAGAGGATCGCCAAAGTTATTACAGTTCATCCCGAGGACGTGAATGTTCGGACCAAATTTCACAGTAATCCTTGCATGGCTAAAAACGTACGCTCATTCAGAAAGAGACATTCAACTGTCTATGTTAACAGTTAAATCACAGCTAAATAATTACCGCTAAGTGATGAAGGTCACACGGTTTCTCCACAGTATATCGACGTCTTCCTCAGACCCAGCCCCTGTAATGTTAATCCTGTCCAAATGGGGCTTCAGAGCCGCTTTCCTCTGCTGAAACTTATGCTTCACTGTTGGTGCGTTAGCGGAAGTCAAAATAGTTCATAGCTGGGAGGAAATTTGTAGATATTGGGCTGCTATTAGGCACTACATAAACTAAAATCCTGTAAGAGAGAGATCCTGTAAAAATATCAGGCAGCATGTCTTTAAAATAACATCACAGCTTGATTTTATTATTTTGAATATGACCTTGGTAACCAGAATAGCTGTTTACATGGACATGTTGCAGCCAGTGTAAAGATGGTGAATGACAGTTATGAAACTAAATTTATTTATTATTTCAGATAAATAATATGTTATTCGTCAATGAATTGCTACAAATGTGATGATGTCCTCAGTCGTCTCTCCGCTATCTCTGAGCACCACACAGTGTTTAGTCATCGGATGAAAAATGGAGGAAAAAAACACTTCACTTTGTAGTTTTTTCTCCTTATTCTATCTCAGTTTGACAAATGACTTATGCCAGATTCCCTCTGCTTGAATAACTAACGTGATGATAGAGAGAGAGATGCAGAGAGGGGGAAAGATGGGGGGGGGTTCTGGTGTGAGAGATTAGCAGAAAAGAGAATTAGCTTTGACAGAGAAGCTCTAAATTTGCCATACCACATTACAGCAGTATACAAGTCTTATTCCAGTACGAACTGACCCAGGAATTCATATATTAAGGCAGTTTTATTTCAATGTAACATAGAGTTTTGTGCACACTCACACATACATGCATTTTTAACTTTTTCCCCTTGTTGAACTGCCGATTTGTCATCATACATTATATCTGTAGTCATAAAAGTATTGACTGATCAGTTAATCATCTATCAGTATGCATGTGTGTGTGTGTGTGCGGTCACAAAGGTGCTCTCGTGCACACCCTCGCCAACGTCTCCTTATCTCTAAAATCCCTCCACACACACGGAGTAATTGAAAGATTAGAAACTAGATAGTGAGGTGGCAAAGTTCTCAGACGCAACGAAAACTAATTCATGGTATCAGCTTCAGAAGGACGTCGCTAGGACAAACAGGCTTCATTTTCACCTCGGCTTAAAACCATTATTTTTTTCTGCCGCCACTGAGGGATTAACCTGTTAACACCTGGAGGAGAGAACTGAAAAACAAAGACTCAAGACGGTGAAACTGCCGAATGCAAACGATTACGTCCACTGTTCAGTACTAATTCAGAAAGTAAGTGTGTCTTTAATGTAGCGAAGCGGAAAGTAAGTGTGCGGAGCGAATGGCACGTCCGACTCTAATGTCAAAGACTGGCGTTTACATCACATCGTGATCTCACAGTTAGTGTGACCACAATCTCTCCCCAACCTTCACCTGGTGAACAATACCTTAACCATATTTTATTTGCCATCAGCACAATCTTCCCTAAACCTTAACCATCCCATAATTGCACAGTTACATTAGAGAGTTGGCATTGGATGTATTCTGGGGTTTTGCAGAATTGTAGTGTGAAGCGCTTCGAGTGGTCAGAAGACTAGAAAGGCACCATACAAATACAGTTACCATTTGGCCCATATCACCGTTTCTTTCTGGTGATGGGGTTGTGCTCGCACTGTAGTTTTAAGGCTAAACTTGTTTACTTTTCTTCCACCAGCAGCAAAACACATTTGAACAAGAGTACGAGTCCACAGCCACGCCTGCAGCTCCGTGAGGCCCAGCGGTCCTGGGAACTAAACGCTTATGTTAGCGCGCTAAAATAATCACAGTCACAATGCTAACATGCGGATGTTTAGCACGTAATTAATTGTGCTTGTAACCATGCTAACATTTTTCTAATTGACACCAAACAAACTACAGCTGAGGCTGATGGGAATGTCAGTAGTTGTGCAGGTATTTGGTCATTTCATGCTAATCCATCTAATAGTTGTTGAGATATTTTCGTCTGGACCAAAAGTGCTGGACCGACCGACCGGCCGAAAATTGTCATCCACAGAGCCGATGTTTTGCAGTATTTAGGGGCAAGGTATACAATTAGGTTATTAACAAAGAATCCAAGTAAATCCTACACAAGGTAAATGAAATTGTTCACTTTCTTATTCTATTTCCTGTTTCTAAGCCTATATTCTATTTTCCCTGCTCGATCTTACGGTTTCTTCTGCCAGCAAGCTCATTTCCCAAGAATCATGAATAATACCATCTTATGTCCAGAACACCACAACATCTCCGCTTTAAGTAGCCGACACTGTTACCAAAATGCGCTTTGTTCCTGCTCATTGCATGTATGTCATATTTATGTAGACAACTCGACTCATTTCAGTTCCTCTTTTATTAATCAAGTGTGAGTCTCTGCCTGTATTTACCCTTTACACACTTTATCTAACGCAGACTCTTCATCCTGGTTCTCTGCTGTCTGGAGGCAAAGCTACAGCTACAGCTTTTATTTTTATGATTTACAGACTTGATCCACTGTGTAAGTGATGGAGCAAGTGTTGAATAAATCTGCTCTTGTCTGCTAACTGAAGGAATATTTAACTTTATAATAATATAATTTTAGATGTTTCTAGACAGGAATAAGGTTGAAATTATGTAGAAATGTACCACATATTAATGATTTTGGCCAGAGAGAAATAAATATTCTTCGAAGGTCATTTTTTGTACTTTACCACTACTTGGCAGGTAGACCAAAAAGTAAATTTCATACGCTGTCTGTACAAAATGATCTCTGGCATATAAACTCATCTCAGCCAAGAAGGAATATTTCAGCGGGAGAACTGCTCGAGTTGAACAAAGCAGACTCTGTGGACACGTCAAACTGGGATTACTTGAGAGACAGGTTTCATCACAGCAATATCAAACATCATTTTTATCGCAGGCAGGCAGACGACTACAGGGCCAAAACATGATAGAAGAAGCCGTTATCGTCACTGCGGGGTGCCGAAGCAGACTATAGACCAACCACAAGGGGAGAGGAAGACGCACAGAGAGAACCCACTGGGGATTCCCTCAAGCTGCGGTACATGAAGTGTACGTCTTGTGCTGTAAAATCATCTTTATCTTTCCCGCGACATGGAAGAAAGAGATGCACGGGGAGCAGAGAGATAAAGGCTGGTGGAGGAAGAGGAGGGCTGTGGTGAGAGGAGGAGAGCTTGAAAGAAGACAGAGGAGAGGGATGAAAGAAACAGCTGCTTACAGGGAAAGAAGATTGTGAGAAAGAGAAGACGTAAGTCAGTGAAAAACCAGGGAAGCACAGACTAAAACAAACAGGGGTGATTATATGAATATTAAACCAGTATCAGTTTTTGGATGCTAGTCGCTCCACCACTTTGGTCCAGACTGAAATATCTCTACATCTACCGGATGTACCGCCATGAAATTTTGTACAGACGTTGACTGTCGCCAGAGAATGAATCCTACTGACTGTGGTGATCGCCCTGAATTCTCCTTTAGCACCGCCACAAGGTTCTGAGTGAAATGTCTCAACAACTATTGGATGGATTGTCGTGAAATTTGATGCAGATTTTGAAGGTCTGTTGAAGACTCTTAATATTGGTGACCCCCTGCAGATTAAAGTCTCCACTTATACAATGAAATGACTCAACATCTACCTGCTGCAAAATGTGTAGCCTGCAGACGTTCATGGTGCTCTGACGATAAATCCTACTGACTCTGGTGATCACCTGACGTTTTGTCAGCTTAAGTACGGTCTCACAGAGCATCTAGCATCTAGTCCTTTTTCTATCAAGAGCTAACATCAGTACCTTAAATACCAGTACCTTATGTATGAAGAATACTTTTGAATTTACCACTTTTGTGCCAAAATATTGTCAGAATTCAGTGCTTCTACCTGGAACTTTACTCTTGGCAGGATGAAAAAGCCTCTGAAACAACGTTTATTCCATCACGGGACACTAAAACTCTCCATTTAAGCTGTTTCTTATGGCTGTGCGATCCACCTCACTCCATTTTCAGGAAAACTCTCATAAATCGAGGCTTTTGAAGAATTACCCTGCTGTCACGCGCTTGTCTCAAGCTTCTATAGCTCCCATCAGTTCAGACTGAAATTGTGGAGGACAAATGAATATTGACTGTAAATGAATGCAATGAATGTTCGATTGCATGCAGGCCAGTGGTCATGCTGTCTTGATGAGGAGTTCAGTTGTCTGTAAAAACTTAGAAACTCATGTATCAAGCTTGTTTCTACGGAGAAGAGAGAGAGAGAGAATAAATAGGGAAACCAGAGTAAAATAATGCACTGTACATCTGTAAACCCTAGAAAGACAAACTGAAGAAGAAAGTTGATGAAAGAGCTGAAAGAAACTTCAGCTTCTGCTGTTTTCCTGTGATCATCTATACAGTTACATTAGTCTATAAGTCAGCTGCTGGCCACCGAGGCTATAATCTTCAAACGGACCAGCCTGAGTAGAGAAAAAAAAGATAATTATGTTCTGTAATTAGGTTCAAACAAAGTCAAACCAATTACAGAGCTGATGAAATGTATTAATTTGAGCTCTGCGTTCAGACCGAAATAAGTCATTAGGCGTCTGACAGCAGCTCAGAATCTCAGCTCTTAAGATTATGAAATAGAGCCTGGTTCTAACAAAGCCCACAGGAATACATGACATTCGGGAAAACACGGCCCTCTGTTCTCTTTCTTGCTATTATTTAGATTAGTTGTAATAGGAGTACAAGTAGCGTTATGAATAGTAGAAGTAGTGTTGTTAATGTTTCAGCTGGAAAATCATTCCTTTAAAAAGGGACAGTTCACACCAAAACCACGCATGTCTCCTCTCACCTGTAGAGCTCTTTATCCATCTGGAGTGTTTTGGTGTGAGTTGCCGAGTTCTGGAGATATCGGCCGTGGATTGTCTCGAGTAACCGGGTCCTGATTTCTGGAAAGACACGTTGCTGTTGAGTAGTCCCAGGGCGTCATATACCGATGCTTCGTCACGCCCCTCGGCGGCGTATAAACACGCAGGAGGTACGCTTTGGCGTCAGTAGGAGACGCCTTCAGAAACGATGTAACATCATTTAAAAGTGGGGTTAGGTTTAGGGGAAAAAACACTTGGTTAGGCAGTAGGAAGTCACGTGACATGTAACAACTTTACACTTTAAAGTCAACATTAACGTTTGGTTTCACACGGGACACAACTTTCACTCAGGAGACCGGGGTTCGTGTCCCGTGTGAAACCAAACGTTAATGTTGACGTTGAAGTGTAAAGTTACGTTACATGTCACATAAGTCACGTGACTTCCCACTGCCTAACCAAGTGTTTTTTTTCCCCCTAACCCCGCTTTTAAATGATGTTACATCGTTTCTGAAGGCGTCTGAAGTGTTCATGTCCCGTGTGACTCACGCATGGGACACGAACCCTGGTCTCCTGGGTGAAAGTCCTGGGTTTGTTTGACCCATCCGACCACCACACCTCCTCCTGCAGCGGACTCTGTCGCTCTTTACAAAACGTCACCTGATTTCATAAAGCCTTTCTGGCAGTGCGTCTAATACAGATACTAAAAGGTACCTTGTGACAGAACGTCAGTATTTGACGCCCTGGTAATGAGAACGGCCGGCCAAATAGTCCATTATATTCCAAGAAGGCAGACGTCTCTACAGTCGATATCTCCAAAACTCTGCAACTCACACCAAAACAATCTAGATGGATAAACAGCTCTACAGGTAAGAGGAAAAATATGTATTTTTGATTTTGGGGTGACCTGTCCCTTTTTAAGAAATAAGTCAAATCCTCCATTTTTGCCTGAATCATACCCTCCTCCCTGTGCATGTTCCCTCTTTTTGTTTCAGATTCTTTCATCATCTGTCATCAGCTATGTCCTTTCCAGGAACGTCCTATATTTACACAGTTTACACTTGTCATTACGAGTGTTTTTGTATCCAGAAGACACTTTCATTTACATAAAGCCCCACATATGTGTCTACGTTGGCCAGATGACAAATCCGATCGCAGTCCGCCTTGGTTTTCCCGAGGTCGACCGTCTGCAGCCGAGACGGTGGCGGTAAATGCACCTGAAGCTGTTTGGTGATTGCCGAAAATGCCAGAAGAAGAATAACTTTTAGCAGTTTAGTTACAACAATAACAGCAGACCTGCAAAGATTACTTATGCGTCTTGGAGAGACGGATGAATTTACACCTTTTTAACATTACACTTTGCTTTTTTATGTGTCTGATAACTATCCGATCTGCCCAAGCCGCCTTCAGTGACTTATTGTAAATGGAGTCTTTGCCTCATTTAGATTCATCTGTTGCAACAAACTAAGAGTTACAACATTTTTCAAAGCTTGCACAGAGCATGAAATGTTCATTAATGGACATTTTATTTGAAAGTCAGTGCAGTTTTCTTGGACACCATCGACTGTGGTGTGAATCCAGTTGGATATGTTCATATTCCAAATTCAACATGTTTGCTTGTTCATGGCAGTATTTGAAAATCCTCAAGCAGCAGCACATTATTTATACAGCGGCAGATTAGAAATTTAAAATCTCATTTTGTGTAAGTGTGAACTTGTGAATTTCACTTGACGTGGCACTAAACAGTTTGCCGTACTCGTAAGTAATCCCCGTCAAGCGGCAACGTTTGAAGAACTGGCTCGTGCTGGACTTTAAAAATGGGATTCAGACTCAGAAGCTGACAGTCGCTTCCATTTACCGCAAACTCTTCTTTTGATGTGAGATTCATATTACACTGCTGATGAGTCAACAGCATCACAGACTAACTTTAGCTCACTTTTCCAGCGCGTTTGATGCTGTGTCTTTGGTCTTTTCCGTTGTGTTTACACTGGGGAGGCTTTGTTCCATTTCAGACAAGAGGGAGATGTTTTTTGGTAAACTGTGTTTTCTTTTTGTTTTTTGACTGAACAGAAAGCAGCAGAAAGGCCTGTCAGCAGCATGAAGTGGTGCTTGTTTTCTGTTTCATAGCCTGATTTCTGCTTTGAAATAATCTTTTAAAAAGCTTTTTAAAGAGACTGTCAGTGATGTTGAAAGTGTTTTCTCTCCATGGCTTTCATTTATCTCTTTTCCCTTTGTCTTGGTTTATTTCTTCCTCTCTCCACACCTCCACCTTTCTCTTTCCTCTTCTTCTCCATCTTTTTCTCCCTCTGACTGTTTTTCTTCATCCCTCTCCATCAATCTCCTCTTTTACTCTTTTTTTTTTCTCATGTTTGCCTCCTTTCTCTTTCCCTCCCCTCCTCTCCTCTGATCTTCTCGTCTTACTTTCTCCCTCTGTTGTGTCGTTCTCTCTCTCTCTCTCTCTCTCCAGGTAATGATTTGTTCCTGGTGGCGGTCCATGAGTTGGGCCATGCGTTGGGTTTGGAGCACTCTAACGATCCCAGCGCCATCATGGCTCCTTTCTATCAGTACATGGACACGCACAACTTCAAACTGCCACTGGACGACCTGCAGGGCATCCAGAAAATCTACGGTAGTCAGCTGATTTATTTATCATGCAAATGATCTATTCCACAGCTGTGTTTCCTCGGTGACAAATACACGGCGTTCCCTGTGACTGTTTCACAATAAAACTCACCCCATGTTTCGCCGGTTGAAGCCTTTGATTGTGAAGCAGCGTCCGAAGGAAATGTTGGGTTAGCATTAGCGGTAGCTTAATATAGCTCTGATACAGCTGTAGGAGAATGAACAGTAAACAGTGAGACTGGCATTAATCAGATGAAATTAAAAACAGTAAAACTACATGCTGCATTGTTTCCCGTGAATCCCTTGTGCGTGTGAATGCAGCTTGAATTCAGCGTGGGAATGGCGGACTCCGCCACTAACGACAAAAACTACTAACTAAATAGAGAGGAAATTACAGAATGTAAATGCATTGACTGTCTATTGCTGAAAGAATACCAACCTTATATCAAAAATGGGGTTTGATTTCATGAAAAACTTAAGGACTTCCACTTTAAGACCGAGACTTGAACTAAAAAAAAACACTTGACTTCACTTGAGACCTGAAAGCAAAATCTTGCAAAAGCAAAAACAGCTCACCTTGGATATTAATTATTCATCTTAAAGCCCAGAGTGATGCTGAATTATGAAGAACTGTTGTCCAGTGGCCAACAGCAGAGCGCTGTATTGGGTAAATGTACAGTATATGCATGTAGAGCAGCGTCAGGCTGATAAACAGTATACAGTGCTGATCAATCTTTGCCTGGAAAGAGGAACATTTAAAAAAACAAAATGCGTAACTTTGTGTCTTTTCCCTTTGTGTTTACACCAGGGACACTTTGTTCCATTTCAGAGAAGATGCCTCACATTGCAGTAAACAGTTTTTTTCTTTAAGTGAACAAAGAACAGCGAAGGCCTGTCAGAAGCAGACACATTTCCCGACGTGCTCTCTGTCTACCCTGAAATAATCATGACAGCGTCTGTTGTAATGTGGTGTAACACTTATATGTGATACAAAGACACAAAGAAAAATAACTCAATGTAACATGTCTGCTGGGTCAGAAATAATGTGTTAGCGAAGAATATTTCCATCTAGATCACATTTTAAGACCTAAACATTTAATATTTCATTAGCACTGCTTCACAAATACCCAGATAACCTACAGTATCTATAACATTTATTCATTGGATGGTTTTGATCTTTAGTTACATTGGTCTGGTTTCCTTTAAGCTTCACAGCAGGAAGGTTATCTCTGTCCGTTAGAATCAAACATGATCTTAACATTAACATGATACATGCGTGACATTTTGAGTCAGTGTTGAAGGGAAACGCTGGCCAAAGCAGTGCGGTCAACAGTATTTTTCCACTGCACTTGTGTTCAGTGTAGATAACAAAGCCTGTTATTGTATCTCTAAGACTGCTCTGTCTTTCCAGCACCTGAAAATACCAAACCTCCACTCTCAGTAAAGGGTTTTATTTCAAAATGAGACTGTTGGTGTGTGCTAGTGCAGCTTATTGTGGAATATGGTTCTTCTTCGACCTATAAAGCAGTAACATTTTGGAGGATAGATGTATTCTTTTTCTTGAAATATTAAGTTGTAAATATCGGGTAGTAATTGTCTTTCAGATTTTAGTTTGAATCTTTTTTTAGATTTTTGGTTAAAATCGGAAAAATAGCTGCTTTCTGCTGCTGGAAACATGGATCCTCTGAGACAAAAAAGATCAACAACATTTTGTTTAGTGATTCATTCAATGTAAAAAAACTCGTTTTTTTTTCTGACACAGTGAGCGACTCATGTTGTGATCTTTGTATTCCAGTAGTCCCCAAAAAATACTGTATTGTCTCGTAAACGATATTTGAGCAAACCGAACTCAATCGCCACACTGGAATGCTTCATTTTGTTGTCGTCGATGTCTTTCACCAGGCATCCCCACGGCCATGCTGGAGCCCACCAGGCCGTTACCCACCTTACCTTCTCGACGGACACACTCCACCTCCGAACGCAAGCATGACCGTCATTCCCGTCCGGCGCGTCCGCCCGGCGACCGGCCTGCGCTGCCTGGAAACGGCAAGCCCAACATCTGTGACGGCAACTTCAACACTGTGGCCTTCTTCAGACGGGAGATGTTTGTTTTCAAGGTGAGCAGAGGCACCTGACTCTGCCCCTGCACTCATTGCAGTTTTTTGGGGGAGTGCCTTTGGATGGAGGCCTGAAGGGAAGGGGTGGGATTTTTTTCAGTTGGATACTTTCAAAACCTAGCTGTCTCTTGCTAGTTCCTCCAGCGTTACCTACCCGAGCTTTAACAGGTGTTTGGTGCACTGCTGCTGCTGCTTCAGCCATCACGAGGTGTAAAGTTTGTCTGGCACTTATATCAGTTGGAAAAAAATGGAGATTTGTGTTTAAAATATTTCTTTTACTTCTATGAAATGTATAGTGTAGGCTTGCAGTGCCTGTTGCAGTATTAGAGATACATACTCTTTTTTTGCATTCTGTAAACCCGAGATTTGACATTTTACGTTTCATTTTTGGGCCCATTTTCTTTGTTTCGTGGTGTAGTTTTCTTTTCTGCGATATATGGGCAAATACCAAAGATATGATACGCCTGCGGCTGTGGTATCAGTCCCTTAACATAAAAAATATAATTTTTATTCGATTCCAACGTAATCGCCCAGCTCTCGTCTCACAGCTGCGTTGTTGCATTTACAAAACTAAATTCACTGCTGCACATTTGAGACTTTGAATCAGAATCGAGTCCCAAAAAATGGTCTTTAGAGACTCGGGCCCCGCTGCACCAGGTACGTCACTCTCCTCATTGCATATGCATTTAATAATAATAATAGGAGAAGAGAGAGAGACAAACTTTAAATGATAGCAGAGGCTGATTATGTATTTCACTGCATTTGCTGTGCTCATGCTATTTGCGACTGCCAGTTCAATAACCTCCTACTGAATGATAACAATGTAGTGCTTTATGCCCATTTGCCAATAATCTTTGTGTAGCTCCTTTCATACGTACCTCAAAAGTGCTTTACATCAAATTGTAAAAGAAACATTTAAAACATTGAATAATTTAAATGTTTAAATCACAAGTATTGAACGCACTATAGTATCAAAACGCAGCTGAAGGTGAGCAACATGTGTATTGTGATGCAGACACACTCTCTGAGAACGGGATGCTGTTCTGCGTGTAATTCATGGTGTTCGCTGCTACAGAGGCGGAGTCCTGCGGCCGCGTGTTGCTATAGAAAACCGGGGAATTCAGATAGAGCTTCATTGAGCGTTAAGTGAGCTTGATGCAGGACCTAAGCGGCTGTGAGCGAGGTATGGTAGCTCAGAAGGTAACGATCGCTCCGACACTGGCGGCGTCACGGGTTCGATTCCCACTGGGGCTGGCCGTGCTAAAAATGTCTGCTCTCGTAGTGCTGCAGGGCTCTTCAGATAAAAAGACTCAGCCCCGTGGCATATGGTGCTATCCAGCCTCCGATCATTAGCACCAGGCACGTGCTTAGTTAGTAACTGATTATTGCAGTTCTGTTATTACTGTCGTACCGACACACACGGCGTTCACACGAGGTTCACGTAAATATGCACATTTTGGATTAAAAAATGTTAAAATATCAAACAGAGAGAGGAGAGACAGCTCTGTGTTTGAAATATTATACATGTCTGAGAGAGAGAGAGAGAGAGAGAAATCCATTTTGGTGTCTCTGATCTTTAAACTGAATGTTAGAAAAGGTCACAGACTCGTCTAGCTCTCCGTCTGTCCGCCTTCCTGCCTGTCGATGTGTGTCTTTCTCCATCTGCTCACCTGTCCATACCGGTCTGTCTGCTCTCTGGTGGATTGCTGTCTGTCTGCCAAACTATCTCATTTCCCCCTCATTTGCCTGTCTGTCTTATCTGTCCCTTCATCCGTCTGTCTTCTTACCTGCCTACCTGTCTACTCATGTGCCTGTCTCACTCTGGTTCTCCCTCTTTTACTTTGTCTATCTGTGTGTGTGTGTGTGTGTATTTCTGTCTCTCTTGCTCGCTCGCAGTCTGACTACAAATAATGTCTAAACAATTAAAAACTGGACAAGAAAAAAGAAAAAACACGGCGTCGGTCATGTTAAAGTAAAAGCTTTGTCTGTCCCGATTTAAGGGAGCTGGGACGCAGAAAAGTGCCTTTAGTCTAAATCCCTTTGGTCTCGTCGTTGGGCCACCTGAACTGTGGCTCAGGTCGTTCCTCTGTGTCACTGCAGACACTGAACCACAACGACCAGCACCTTGCATGGTCTCGCTGGCATCGGTGTGTGTGTGTGTGTGTGTGTGTGTGTGTGTGTGAATGGGTGAATGAGAGGCAAATTGTGAAGTGCTTTGGATGAAAGTGTTATCTAAATGCAGCCGTTCGCCAAGTCCTCCTTCCTGAACACGTCAGTGCACTTCAGAATGACCGATATGGGGGGCCGAAAAATACTCCTTCAGATTTGCCAGGTCTGGTTAAATTTAGGCGTTGACGGTAGGCGGGAGACAGGAGACAAACCCCGGTCTCTGGTTTCTGGAAGTTTTTTACGCCCAATCATCCACCACGATTTTCTCCAGGTACTGTTTTTTTTTTTGCGGCAGGATAACAATGTCCTGCTACTTCTGCCTTTCTTACTGAACGGAAAGATACGGTCGGCCGTTTGAAGAAACTGTTTTTCTGGAGGGGATAGACCAATTCTGACAGTCTCAACACTTGTGTGTGTGTGTGTGTGTGTGTGTGTGTGTGTGTGGAGAGGGAACACATCATTGTTTCAAAGTACACATGAACATTACAAGATGTAAATAAGACTGTGATGGCCCAGCAGCAACACAGTGTCAACACATGTTCATCTTACTGATCCATTCTGTTTATTTCCAGACATTTTGAGAGGATAACGCAGACTGTGAGGTCAGTGAGAGGTGCCCCCAAACTCCTTTAATTACTCGATTAAAAAATACTCTCCTGCATACAACACATGAGCATGTTTAAGGTGATCAGCTTTCAGTTTTTGTCTCCATATTCATCATCACAATACTGTCTTTCTTTTGGAAAACATAAAAGACCAGACACTGCCTCTGGTACGTGTCTGCGATGCATTATATTCTGTGAAAAATACCCTGAATAAAGCACAATAAAATGCCACAGCAGAGGCAGACCATCGTTTTAACTCCGGTCGCCTCAAATGTCAACATTTAGTGGAGCAATGACTAAGTGCATCATTATAACAGAACAGTGTCAAACTGGGAGAAACGAGCAGCTGCTACAGTCGCAGTGGGCCTAAATGAGATGTAGGGAGAGGTATTTTAGGCTCAGGTGTATATACAGTATATACTGCATATACATTTTAAGTGGATCAGCTCTTTCAAACTGGGTCATTACCTGCTGAGTAGCATGCAGGTGTGTATATTGGTGTCGACGGTCGAGTAGTAAGAAGTTCAGCAAAGTGTTTGTCCCCCCCCTAAATTAGAAGAAGTACAAATGTCAACATGAAATCCACCTGCGAGCCAGCACCTCACTAGACTGGGTGCATGTTTTTATCCCAATATATATATATAATAATCCTGTTAACACGACAAAACAATATTTGTATCCAGATTACCAAGAGAAAACAAAGTTTAACAAAGTTTGGGTGGAGGAGCTCAGGATCGTCCTGAAGACGAGGATTTCTGTATTTTCTACAAGTTCATCTACTTAGTTTACTCGAGTCCTGCACGCACACCAGTCCTTCTGCAGCGTGTTGGCTGCAGGTTTTTAATCAACTGAAAGGGAAAGAGCTCATACACTATTAATAACTGTCACTCATTAATCTACACCCTGTACTGCTTTGTCACATTAAAAGCTCTCTGTTTATCTGTCCGGCCGCAGTGTTTGGGTTCGCTCTCATGTTATCGTGATGATGTTGCTCCATAACTGCCGGATGTGTAGATAAGCAACTGTTTGCTAACAAGTGAGTATCAACTTAAAAGGTGTTGACACGTCCGATGTTTTTCCGAATTAAAGCTATGAAAACTGATGAGGAGTGGTCTGACACGGTGCAGGAGACATGTAGGGCTGCGTTGGACTTTTGCAGAACTGAGAGAGTTTACGGCCTTGAAAGAAACAGAAAAGCCTTTCTATAACTTCAACAACACATCATCATCATTATCGATCAGAAAAACAAGGGCGATTTTCTTTTCCCTTTAACTCTAGGACAGGGGCATATTAAGACATGAAGAGCACTGAGAGCCAGTGGGCGTTTTGAAAGGAGACACTCATTATGGGATGTTTCCTGGTGAGAAACACTCGTTCGTTTCTTTCGCTAGATGCGAAGCATTGATTTTCTTTTTTTTCTGTTCGGGTTCACACGGAAAAGCATCAGCAGCCAGTGGATGATGTTGGATCATAGGAGATGGTGTGTGTGTGTGTGTGTGTGTGTGTGTGTGTGTGTGTAGCACTCAGTGGGGACTGTGCTTGGCTGTGTCCTAGATTCACCGAAGCCAAATGATAATGAGCTAAGATTGATGCTCGCCTTCTTCTCCTCCTCTTCTTCCTCCCTCTTTCTCTTCTTTGCTTTTCTCGTCTTGTCTTTTTGCTTCCTCTCTCCTCCTTACATGTCTTTCCTCCTGCCTTCTGCTTCCTTTACTTACCACGCGTCACCTCACTTTTCTTAGCTTTGTCTCCTGTCCGTCTTTCTGTTTGTCTTCTCTGCTCCCCTTCTGTTCGTCCGTCTGGTTGTTCCTTCTCCTCTCACCCGTTGTTTTTCATCTTCTTTTTTCTTCTTTTATCCACGCTCCATGATACCTTGTGTGAACTATGGACGCAACTTCCAGTTATTAATTTTACCGAAGCGTCCGCTGCAGTTCATCAAAGGTGGGGCTGTTAACCAGTCGTGCGTTTGCCAAACCAACCAATTAGTCTTCACCCTTGAAGTCTTTTCTCTTGTAAAAATACAGTTTAAAACTTCTGATAAAGTATAAACCTCACCTTTTGTGTCGCCTGTCCAAGTAAGTTTTCCAAGTACGGCTTCTTCTTGGCCTCATTGTGGTGCACCAAACCCTAATGGGCTCATTACTGCCCCCTGAGGCCGGTGTGCAGAAACACCCTCTGGTGCCGAACGGTTGGTGAGAACTGCAGCTTTAGTGTTTTTTCCCCCCACTCGAAAACAAAGTGACAAAAGTGAGATTCATGCTTTATCTGAAGTGTTTTCGCACAGTAATTATTTTTTGGTTTTACAAGAGAAAAGACTTCAAGGATGAAGACTAACTGGTTGGTTTGGCAAATGTACGTCTGGTTAACCATCCACCAGCAGCTGCTTCCCTGAGCTTTTGTATAGGAACCATCCAGAAGTGTCTCCCACACAGTGGATGAGATGCACTTAACTAAATCATTGATTGTCTTTCTGACATTTAATAATGATGATTGAGGTCACTGCAGATGATGGTTTACAGGAATATATCATGAATTAATGATACTGGCACCATAAATGGCCGCAGCTGCGTGGCGTTGTTGAAGAACCTTGCTACTGTGGTACACTTCTTCTTTGCTGTTCTTTTCATTGACAGGTCTAACGAGTGGAGCAGGCAGAAGTGTTGAGGTGCCCACATCCACAATGACTGGGATTCATGAAACAGAACCGCACGCGGCTTTATAATTCCCACATCTGTCTCACACATGAAATCGGACGCTTTCAGCTGCAATGCAAACTGCAGCTCAGTAAAACTTGCAAGGCAGTGATCCAGAAAGTTCTCAAAACCGCTTTCCAAACATTTGAGACTCATTTCAACTTTCGTTTTAATGATGAGACTGTGGGGGCGCCCCGGTAGTTCACCTGGTAGAGCCCCATGTACAAGGCTGAGTCCCGGGTTCACGTCATCCCTCCTCTCTCTCCCACATTTCCTGTCTCTCTTCAGCTGTTCCTGTCAAATAAAGGCAAAAAGCCCCCAAAAAATCTAAAAAATAAAACAATAATGACTCCGTATTTGTAGTCTGTAAAGTTGCTGTAGGTTCAGTATAGCTGTCTCCAATGACTTTGAATTCTTAACTTCTTGACTCGTTGTGTTGCAGGACCGGTGGTTTTGGCGTCTGAGGAACAACAAGGTGCAGGAGGGTTACCCCATGCAGATCGATCAGTTCTGGAAGGGCCTGCCGCCTCGCATCGACGCTGCCTACGAGAGATCTGACGGCAAATTTGTCTTCTTCAAAGGTACGAGGAAAACCGCTAAGATGTGTACAAACGTTCGCCTTTTTTTTTTTTTTTCCCTCACTAATCAACATCAGTGTATCACAGTTCTGCCTGGAACTAGGCCTTTAGTCTCCCGGGTCCAGACATATATACAGAGGTGCAGGAAAAGCGTGTTAAATTTGTCAAACTGGTGCACCAGTTTATTTTTTTTTTTTGTCATTTCAGTGGCATAATTTGCATAAAAAACTTGCATATGACTAAATAGTCTCAGTGTGCAGCCAACAGTGTGCTAACAGATGGAGGAAGGTGTGAAGAGTGAGTAACTGGCAATCACACACACACTTGGCATAACTACATGTTGCTTGAGAACACATTGTTACTGAGTGTATCGCAGATATCTCACCTTATCTCTCCTCCAGATGTTTAGTTTGAGTCTGTTCGATCTAGCTCATTGCAGTCCCAATGAGCTAACGTCCCCTGTTGTGAAAATGTACGTTATTATGTTTATGTCTGTCGTCGGCTCCTGCAGGCTACCGCAGTGCTGTCACGGAGCTTGCTGGGTTTAATTAGACACAAATTATGTAATATACTATTTAAAAAAAAAATGGGTCATTGCATGTTTGATCTTTAGGTTTTGATTGGGTGTGTGTGTGTGTCAATTAAATTTCTTTCACAAATATAAGCACGTCAGTTTGGCTGAATTGGAGTTTTTCTCGCAAGGCCGCTCCGAAATCAGCCAATTCTGCTCACAATCTTCAGTGGAGAAACTTCAAATCTCCGTCCACCATCTGCCGCGGCGTTATTAGACTCTGTCCTGCTCTCGACATGCCCCCCTCCTCCTGGAAATATATTTAATAAAGTGTGAAATAGAGAATGGCAAGGCAGCGGGGAGCACCCAGACTAAAGTAATAGAATTTCAGTCTATGTATGAAACCTCCCTCATCCCCTGCCTGCTGACGGTGGAGTCACTCATCTCTCTCTCTCTCTCTCTCTCTCACTTTCTCTGTAACTCACACACACACACACACACACACACACACACACACACACACACACACACACACACCGACATCTTCTGACGGAGTGTCCTGCTATCGCGGCCAGCCAGAAGCAGATATTAATAGCTTTGCTCTCTCAGCTGCAGACTCTCTCGCTCACACACACACACACACACACACACACAGGCACACACACACACACACACACACGTGGACACACAATGACAAAGCTCAACCAAGCTATGACATACACACAATGACATACGCAGATGCTCAGCGATGCTTCTTGCACACATTTGTGCAAACACGTGTTGACAAAAACGCACACACAGAATTAGGAGGATTTGTTGTTTGTCAGTGTGTGTGTGTGTGTGTGTGTGTGTGTGTGTGTGTGTGTGTTTGCAGGTATTACTCTTCTCCATAAGCTCACACACAGTAGGGTTACATAAGGCTAAGGAAAATTTTCAGTAGCTTTTCCGGTTGGTAGGGCTTCATTTTGAAATCTTGTATTTTTACAGAGCGGATGGCAAAGAAGGTGGCGTGCACATAATCACAAAAACAACACTAGCCAACAATGCAGAGGCTGTAAGGCACGCCAGTCAAGGTCATGTTGGCTGAGAGTCACTTTTACCTCTCATCAGTCGTGGAAAGTACAGTACATTTACATTTACAATACTAAAGTATTGTACTTTAGTACAATTTTGGGTACTTACATTACCACTACATTCATCTGACAGATATAGTTACTGGTTGCTTTTCAGATTTAGATTTTACAATAAAAAAAAAAGCTTATAAAATACAGTACTGTTAAAGATTAAACCTGTGGTTCCCGACCTTTTTGGCTTGTGACTGCTTATAAAAAAAGGGATCGAAGGTGTCTAGTTGGGGCCCCTTGTCTTAGCAGTTCCACCAAAGAGAGGTCGCCCCTCTAAACTTCTCACATAGTTTAATTAGATAATTGTTTGAGTCTCAAAAAATTTCAAATTATCCAGTGCTAGCTCCACCTCAAGCAGAATACTTCTTGTACCACTGCCTCTTATATAGACGAGATGTTTCCACTGTTTTAACTATTTAACTATTATTTTGGAATCTAATTTAAGTTTAGACTCATTGTTTTGCTACATCCACACTAATACGTTTTCATTTTAAAACGCATAACTTTTGCTACGTTCGTGTCTAGCGTCCTCACTACTCCGACGCTTTCGAACCGTTTCATTCTAAAACGTTTCATTCGTCACGGATAACAAATTACCGCCGTTGCTGGCCTTGTTGTCTATGCTGCTACTGCCTACACGCGCAGAAGGCGAGCTATTATTCGAGCGCTTTGCATCAATTCCCGTGTCCGGCGGCGTTATCAGCCCTACATGGAGCGCCAGTTTTTGGGGAGATCGCAGATGCTTTTTTTTTTTTTTGTAAAAAGTCAAGCCAAAACATTACAGCTCGGCCAACCCACCTTTTGTGATTTCATCCTTGCTTGTGTGGCTTCCTCCGGTGATGGATAAAGCGCTCTAATATTTGCTTTGCAGCAACTCCCATTCTCTGTTTTCCGCGGCGTTGACCGACTTATACTCACGTGTTACTTTCAGTTAAAGTTCCACCTTGTCGTCGGTCCAAGCAAAGAAGTCTCTGGTCTTACTTTTCGCCATTGCTGTTCTTCGTTCGTACTGTTTTCTGCAGCTAATCAACCAACCGCAGAGTAGACAATCTGCCTCCTGTTAACGCTGGCACGCGCATGCCCATCGTACGTCAGTGCTCGTGTTGTATGCGTTTTCAGGCGTGTTAGAATGGACGGAGATTAATTCAGAAACGGTGCTAAAATACTCGCGTGTACGGAGATTGCGTTCGTTTTAAAACACCATTTTAAAAGACTAAGCCGCTTTTTACCAAGTTGACAAAACAATCTCATCGCAAGGTCCATTAGTAGAAGTTCTGGACCTTTTTGATCAAAAAGTTTAAAATCCCAGTTTCCAAGGACAAGAATGATCATTCTCAGTTTTCACCCAGACTGAAGTCGCCACACACCCCGCCCTCTGCTGGCTGCAGGAAGGTACTGCTGATTATGCCGCTCATGTGTCCCTTTAAGTAAATAAAAAAGGTAGTCAAACTACAGATTGCTTGTATTGCAAATGGAATTTTAAATACCAAATTTTAACCCAAATTATTTTTTTAATCCAACTGTCACCTGTTTTGTTTTGTTTTTTTATATTCAAGGTAACAAAAATAAATATCGAGTTATTGCAATCTATTACCGGATAATAAATTACAGTAACGGATAGAATACTAACTCAAACTACAAAAATAAGACCTGAATCGTGAAAAAATGGCTAAAAATCCTTCGCTCAATGAGCAAACAAACACAGCCGGGGCCGCGGCACGACTTTGATTTGCTCGGAGCCACCCACAGCAGAAAACGATGTACTCCTGGCTCCTCAAGGCACTACAATGATAAAAGCACCCGCCACTGATCGCACTTATCTATCAGTATCTTCCCAGTAATATGCGCCGTTCATTTAACCAAGTTAGTCCGGCTGCCTTGAATGCC
The DNA here is from genome assembly GCA_027580175.1 of Siniperca scherzeri. Taxonomy (NCBI): domain Eukaryota; kingdom Metazoa; phylum Chordata; class Actinopteri; order Centrarchiformes; family Sinipercidae; genus Siniperca; species Siniperca scherzeri. Next base: position 33,791,445 of record CM050843.1, on the reverse strand, counting down.
TGGAGGAAAGCAATTAGTGTCTGAAAAGAATAAAATTAGGACTCAGTGTCTTGTATTAATCTTTGTTTGTTTTCATCGTTCCCATATGTTTTTTCAGACGATGACAACAGGCTATTTAAAGGAGTTGCTGTCAAGTCAGGCTAATTTAATAAAGCCTATTAAAAGAGCTTTTATAGAGTAGTTCTAAGATTTAACCAGCAGGTTTTCATCTTTGTATTTTCCCAGATCTATCTTCTGGATGTTTAATGAAGCTACAGAGGAGCTGTTCAATCCTCATAGTTCACATCTACTGTGTCGTACTACAGTTTAACCGTTTTCTGTCCTATTTTTAGAGCCTAATTAGATTTATAACGATTCTGTTTATGTTTTTGACACTTTTAATGTCACTTTTATGTCTCACCAGCCTGTGAACACAGAAGTTGGCAGACAAGTCGGCCTTAGGCCAACGAACAATTGATTAGATTTTGGTGACGGTCTGGGATTTTAACCATTAAATAATCATTTATAAATATTAAACTAAGGGAGAAAAACACTTGACTCAAAGTTCTCAACGTTTGGAGGGTAAAGAAATCAATTAAACTTGGACTTTAACGACGGGAGAGACATCTGTAGTTGTAAATGCAAGTTAGAAAGTTTTCTCTCTAAAACAGTTTTTTGCCTTTTAAAAAAAAAAAACAGAACTTGACAATAAACTTGAGATAATAACGCTGAAAGTATGTGTACTGTAAGGGAAGTGCTGACTCATCTTTTCCCACACCTTCCAGGCGATAAGTACTGGGTGTTTAAGGAAGTCACGGCTGAGCCAGGTTACCCTCACAGCCTGGTGGAGCTGGGCAGCTGCCTCCCCAAAGATGGCATCGACACGGCGCTGCGCTGGGAGCCGGTTGGAAAAACCTACTTCTTCAAAGGGGACCAGTACTGGCGCTACAACGAGGAGAAGCACACGGCGGACCCAGGATACCCCAAACCCATCACTGTGTGGAAGGGCGTACCGGACGCACCGCAGGGGGCCTTCATCAGCAGGGAGGGATGTGAGTGTCGCTTTGTCATTATCAAACACAAATTCATTTATACAGCACAGTTCACACACTAGGCCTAAACTAATGTTCAAAGACTGAATGAAAGAAAGTGTGAACGTGTATGCACATCTGTAGGGAAAACTGATATAAAGAATGAAAAGAAAGACATGAAAACAAAATAAAATGCGAGAAACACAACAACAGAAGCAGCAGAAATGAACTGCCACATTAAAGGTGCTCAGCGTCGCACACCTCAGATCCTCCGGTCACTGCGACTGACTGACAGCCACAGAAACAACAGAGATGCAGATAAACTGCTGAGCTCAGAGCTGCGCACTGCTTACACACAGTTTTTACTGAACTGAACGAACTTTTCGAACAAACAACTGACAGAACGTAGTTAGAAGACTGAACTGAAACATCACAATGTTTGGACTCGGGCTGTCACTTTCCCGTGAAAATTCAAACTACCGTTTGATTGTGGGGGGAAGATCGAATGCTCCATCTGTAATTATCTGACCAAATTCAGGCCGTGCTTTTTACTCATTCTGATCTGTCGATGCTCTGTTAACCTGAGCAGAAGAGGCTGTTGTTGTTCTGTTGAAGGAAACTAATGAACAGATTATTACGACACCAAACCATTTGAGAAATGTATTGAAACATTTTGGATTCGACACCACAGATGAAAAACCGTTGATAAAGGTGAGACTGTTGGCCGACTTTTAAATAATTGAAACAAATGACGTGTTGGTTCTCATTCATTCAAACGTTTTTTGTGCCCTAGCGTGCACTGATGTGCGTTTGAAAGTGGCTACGAGTCTTTGAACTAAATGAAATTATTCGAGTCAGAAGAGTGATTTTTAATTTCCACCTCTATTGAAATGCTAGTGACACTTGCTCTCAACGTTTAGTCAATGATTATTCTAAATTTCTTATTGTTGATACATTCGTTCCCCTTTTTTATTTACATTTATATGCAGGAAATGGCAACTATGAAATGAAATCCCTAATATGTCTTGTATTTTCTTAAATTGTGCTCTGAAAATCAAGAGACCCTTTTCGTCCTGAAGGGATACGTATCATATTATGTGGAGAAACGTATCGGCCGTTCTACTACAACTCAACTACGAGAATATGTCAAGTAATCAGTCAGTCAGTCAGTCAGTTAACTGGCCGATCACTGAAGCTGCCAGACAGACAGACAGACTGACAGACTCTTGATAATTCGGTTTATTCACGTTGAATTACTTCTTCCTCAACACGATGTTTACGCCACAGAAGCAGAAAATGCCACAAGCAGACTCACACCTACACGCTGTCTGCCCATCATCACTTCTACTTGTCGAGCTGTGACCTCATGACCTTGTGGCTGCCTCAGAGGGTGTGTGTGTGTGTGTGTGTGTGTGTGTGTGTGTGTGTGTGTGAGATCAGAGGCAGTGACATGGTTGGTCAGGCATGGTGTCATGGTGTTAGATGAGAAGCCGTCCTACAGGGACTGTGGAGGCAATAGCCGTGTGTGTGTGTGTGTGTGTGTGTGTGTGTGTATTAAAGCTGCAGAGATCTGATATTTTGTCCTGATATTCAACATGATTACATTTGACCTTTCTCATACCACAAACATGCATAAAAAAACTGGTTTTCTATGTTTCCACCTAGAAGTGAATTCTCATTACTATAAAAAAAAAAAAGTCTCTTGGACACTAAAACTCTCCCATTAAATGTTCAATTCAGTTTTATTTATACAGCGCCACTTCATAACAGAAGTTATCTCATTGCACTTTTCCTACAGAGCAGGTCGAGACCGTACTCTTTTATAATATTAATTACAGAGATCCAACAAATCCCACCGTGAGCAAGCACTTGGCGACAGCGGCAAGGAAACACTTCCTTTAAGAGGCAGAAACCTCGAGCAGAACCAGACTCGATGTTCTTAGGATCAGCGGATCCTAAAGGCAGGCCTCATCTATTCACTTTATTCAGACAGCTTTTTAAGCTGAAATCCAGAATCCAGAATCAGCATTTGTGGATTTTAGCCGATACTGATCCATTAAAATAGACCCGAATCAGCCGGATACCGTCCTCGGGATCGGCTCGGGGCGTCTCTGCTCGCTGTCTGCCTGCTGCTCTTCAGTGTCTTTGCTCGTGGGAGCAGCTCGCTGCCTTTCAGCTACAGTCTGTTCGAACCAGAAGAAATGTAGTGATTTAAAATCTACCGTGCTACTTTAGAGTGTAATTTCATCACATAGCAAATAACAAATTATTGCAAAAGTGACTTGTAAGGCCAGGTATGCTTGTTGTAGTTCTCTGCTGTCTGTGCTGTAGTTCAAATGTAGTTTTTAATAACCTCACAGCTGTAGAGATGCTATTGTACAGAAAGTTACAGAATTCGGCTTTAAATGAAAAATTATCCCAAAACACATAAATGTGAATGAATAAAAGGAACCAAGAAAACATGTTGGACGCAGGTTTTACAGATTGTCTTTACGTAGTTGGTGGAAGAAACACTGAGAAACACGTCAGATAGTTCATTAAAACACCAATATTAGCTAAAACGTACATTTGCTTTTCATCACGTGTGTGTGAGACTGTGTGTGTTGTTGGTGAAGGGTTTATCCCTTCATGTTTTCTCCCCCTGCTGTATCTGTCTCTCACATACCATCACATTTGTCTCCCACCTACAGTGTCTGTCTCACAGGCATTACATAACATTGCCCTTCAATAAAAACAACCACTGCTGGGACTAAAATACTGTAGCTGCCTATAACCACCGTGTCACAATAGAAATGTTATTGACTCTAATGAGATTCTGCACCACGGGGACACACCAGGGCTGGGAGAGGGAGCTGAGGACACTGATGGATGTTTTTCAGTTTAAGAAAGCCTTTCTTAAAAAAAAGAAAGGGCAATGTTTGTCACTGTCGTGCATGTAACTGTTTGTCTCTTGAGAGTGAGCTTTTGAGGAATCGAGGAAACACAGTAGAGTTTTCTGGTGGTATTCTTGTGGTACCTGACCTCTATTCTTGTGGTGGCTTGAAATACAATATGTTTTTACTCCATTTGTACTGTGTGTTGTTAGCCATGCTAGCGGCGTGGCTCCGTGGATGGTAACGTCCGTACACTGCTCTGGTCCAGCCTGAAATATCTCAACAATTATGGGATGGATTGCCATACAGTTTTGCAGAGACAGTCATGGTCTTTGTTGATGTGTGAATGAGTGAGTGAGAGGTAGAGGTTGCTACGCCTGTCCGTTAAGGTACAAAAGTGCTACATAAGTGAATCCATTTACCTTTTATTTTATTTTCAATATTACAATATAAACAAGAATATATTTCAACATACTGTCACAAAATCACCCATAAAAACAATCAAATCGTTGTTCAGTGCAATGTAAAACAAACTCATTTCGTTAGTTTTGATTACAGTGTTCTTGGAATCGTTAATTTGGAGAAATGTGTACAACAATAACACCATATGGTCATACACGATGATACTGAAGTGATATTATTTAATTATGTTGTTTTGCTTGTTTCAGCTTGATGTAGATTTTTCATCTAGTAGTAAGCTGTATGTTGAATGTTTAACAAATATTTTCATAATGTAATTTTAATTTTTAATCTAACCCTTATGTCTCCCTCACATAAACCAACCCACTTATTTCCCTTCTTTGTTCTTTTTCCTTTACCTCCTACACACCTTTCTTTCTTTCCTCCTTCATGCCCCGTGTCACCCTCTCATCCTCCCCACCCTCTGATCCTCCCCACCCTCTGATCCTCCCCTCTTCAGACTACACGTACTTCTACAAGGGGAAGGAGTACTGGAAGTTCGACAACCAGAAGCTGACGGTGGAACCCGGATACCCCAAGTCCATCTTGCGGGACTGGATGGGCTGCGACCAGTCTGACATGGAGCGCTCCGGCAGCAAGGGTAACCGCGGAGACCGCCAGCTGCCCCTTGACGATGTGGACATCATGGTGACCATCAACGACGTCCCGACGACAGTCAACGCCATCGCCGTGGTGATCCCCTGCATTCTGTCGCTGTGCATCCTGGTGCTGGTGTATACGATCTTTCAGTTTAAAAACAAAGGAGTGCAGCAGAACACCATGACCCAGCACTACTACAAATACCCTGTTCAGGAGTGGGTATGACAGGCAACTCTCCTTTTGAAGAGGTCAAAGTTCATGGATTGAAGGGGGTCAAGCGGTCGTCATGTTGTTTGCTAGCTTATGTTGGCTAATGGCCAAGGACGCTAGCGAAAAACAATGGAAGTCAGTGCTGAAAGACGCTGATTGTGCTAGCTAGTGATAAAAGGGCGCACACTGAAAATGCTCTGCGGAAGATTTAGACATTGGTGTGTGTGTGTGTGTGTGTCAGTGTGTTCGAGAGAGAGCGAGAGTGCCTGTCTTGTGACACAAGCACTTCAGTGTAAAACAGGAAGGATACTGATTTTGTCTTTTCCTGTTCCTCACCGGGCAAGGACGCTTAAAACAAACATGGCTGAGGACAGTGAGAACAACTCTGCAAAGCCTCCGGGAGGATCTGATTAGCTGATAAGCAGCAGATTTTTCAGTCTTGCACACCTGATTTGCTCACAACTTTCTGGCTAAGTGAAATGGTGTCTTATGAGTGATACTGAACTTTGACTATTTCTTCCCGGACCTACAACACGACTCTCCTTCTCAGTGAAAATAAAAAGAAAGAGGATCTGGGGCAGAAAGAATATGCTCCTTAAAGCCAGACACCACCTCCAAGTTTGTACAACAGCTTGTACACGTGAACTACTTCAACTATTAAGTCAGATGAAATTTCATTTAAAAAAAGAAAAGAAATTGCTTAAAAATATAAAACTTGAAGATAAAATTTAGGTAGAAAACCAAGAAAAGAAAACCAAGGATCTCTCTGCTGATCACTGGATTTTGTTTAATTTATTTTAATTTAATTGGATGGAGATGTAAAACTGTTAGAGGACCTTTTTCTCTCTTTTTTTTTACCATACACAACAAAAAAACATCTTCATCACCATTAACTCCGACCTTTTTCAACTCCCCTCAGCTAGTCAAACAAAAACAAAAAAATGCTTTGATTTACACAGCTTGGACTGGTGGGTTTTGGCAGATGTAGAATAGCTAGTCATCAGCATATAATGAATAGATTAATGACAGTTCAACAGCCTTATCTCTGTCTCAACAGGCCTAACACATTTGCTCATCTTTATTTAACAAGCTGCACACAACCTGGGCCAGTATTTATCAAACTGCTAAGACTGAAACGTTGGACTTAAGTGAAATAAAGTAAAAAAAAAAAAAATCCTTCATTTTTATTCCTACTCGCAACATTGGGAATAAAAGCTGTTTATCAAATGTCTTGACAACAACTACAACTTGAAATTGCTCTCATATTTAAGGGATCTTATCTTAGGGATCTAAGGGAGTTATTTATGAGTGAATCCTAGATGACTGCAGTAAACAGGTGAGCACACACCTGAGAATATTTTAAATTTGTGATCACGTTCCATTTCTTTTACATATCTTTTCTACCAGAAACAAAAATTCTTGGAGTGGAATTTTGTTTCCATTTCAGCCACTTTCCTGTTAACTCATCCCTATTTATATGTTATAAATATATTAAACTGATGTTATTTTACATGTTAATTGCTACTTGAGATATCAAGGATTTCACACAGATAGAATGAAAAGTTACATGTGTTTTTGCACATATGTTAACTATAAGGATGTTGTTGGGTTTTTTATAGAATTAACAATATGACAGATGTAGGGTAAATCCTTGCATCTGATTGGCTCTTCCTGCTCTGAACATGCATGTGATTAATGGCGTGAGAGCTGCTTTTAAGTGGCACTCTTACACTTTGCTGTAAGTAGGAGTAAATTGATTGATAAATGTGTCTGAATGCTCACGCTCAGGAAAGAATCCTAGATTGGGTCTTTAAAGAGCGTTGTGTAATTCTGAGTTTGATAAATACGGGCCCTGAGCTGAACTAGTTAGCTTAGTTTGTTCCTTGAGTCTGTCTTTATCCTCATCTTTGTATTTTTGAAGGGAGAAGTGCAAAAAGGGAGGAAATAGAAAGTAACGGGACTGGGAGGCAGAATAAAGCCGGGTTGGAATAGACGGGGGGGGGGTGCACAGAGGATATATGTGGGTCTTTATTAGTATGCTGGCTGTGGCGCGGCGACATCAACAGAGCTTAATGAAGTACTTCTGCTTAACAAAGCTCTAATAGGGACTACTCGCCCTCCACGTCCCTCGCTTTAATCCTACTGTCCTCCCTGTGTCTTTTCTCACTGTCCTCTTGTAATTCTTCCCGTCCATCTGGCCTCTCCTCTCTCAGTCCGTTCGCTCTCTCCGTCTGTCTAATCTTCCCCCCCCCCTCTCCTCTGTCCATCTGTGCTGCTCTCCCTCGCTACTTACCTCGTCTTTCTTTGCGTCTTTTCACCTCACAATTTCTTATCAAGACACATTTATCTGTATCCAGATTGCTGGTACGTGTTCAGTCAGTTCAGTCAGGCTGCTTTCATTATGATTTAATAATGCTTTTATTGTTGGTTAAAACTAATTAGCTTGGAATTTGTCTCCAGTTTTGTCAAAAGTGCCAACATTTCTTGTTGTCTTTGGCTCTAAATTGTTGACTTTTACTCCTCGCAAGGATTTGTTGACACATTTTAAGGCACCTTGCAACAAGACAATTCAAACTGCTTTACATAAGATATAAAAGGTATTAAGAAAATAAACAAGTGGCAATATAAAAAGATACATTTAAGTAGGATTTAAAAGAGTAAAATAAAATAGTAGATAAAAGAAGGTAAAATAGAATAAAACGGGAGAATAAAAATTACTGTGCAGTGCAAGATATGAGTAAATAGTCCCAAATTAAATTTAATATAAGGCGGTGACAAACAGAAACGTCTTACTGACTCTGGGAACAAAAAGCAGACCTGTTGCAGACCATCTGAGAGGTCTGCACGCTTCATTACGTAGCAGCAGATCAGAAATGTACTACGGCCCGAAACCGTTCAGCGCTTTATGATCCAACAGCAGCATTTTAAAGTAAATTCTATGACACACAGGAGCCAGTGCAAAGATCTGAGAAATGGGATCTGAGATCTGATCTGAGACCTGTAAAGACAGCATTACAGTAGTCGAGCCCACTGAAATACACGTGTGGACAAGGATTTCTAAATCCCACTGAGACATAAGTCGTCTATTCTTGATATATTCTTGAGGCGATAGTCGGCTGATTATGTAATTGTCTTAATGCAGCTATTGAAATGTAGGTCTGAGTCCGTGACTACACCGAGGCCTCCGGCCTGGTTTGTGGTCTTTAACGTTAGCGACTGAAGCAGAGCACTGACTTTTAATTTTAAAAAAATGTAAAAAAAAACAATTACTTAAGTTTTATCTTTGTTTAACTGGACAAAAGTTTGACACTCAGCGCTTGTATTGGACCGTGGTCACCTGGTGATATCATTACATAAATCGGTGTGTCGTCTGCATGAGTGCATTATATGGTAAGATATTTCATTGTTTTCTGTAATCTGAGCTAGTGGGAGCATGCAGATGTTGAACAGAAGAGAATTGAGCCTCGGGGATCTCCGCATCATTTTAGTACGCTCAGATGTGTGATTACCAATCGACCCAGAGTAGTCCCTGTCCTTCAAACAGGATTTAAACCAGTTTAGCTCTGTGCCAGAAAGTCCAACCCTAGTCTCTCTAGTAATATGTCTAGACAGACTGGAAACACCTTGTTACTTTTCGTGTACTTTACACAAGTTGTGTTGGAAAATGAGCTAAAATGTGTTTGATGTGATCAGTGATTTCTCTAAGTCACCTCAGGCTCTACAGGAATGGGGATTTATAGGTTGTATACGTTTCTGTGGGACAAGGCATGAAATTTTAAAGATATTTACATCAATTTAAGGATTTAAAGTACAACAACCTGCAAAAGGGAACTGTTTTATATAAAATACATTAGATTAGCACCATCTAATTTTGACTCTAATCACCCAGGTGTCAGGTATGGTCACTTTTCCAATCTCAGAAAGACAAATTAAGATTTGATAGAACAGATCAAACACTCCAAAAATGTCGTCATTTTTCCTCTCTCGTGTCTTCTGGCCCGTTTGGTAAACATGAAGGAGCTATGTGCAGTTTACTCTTGGTATGTTACACCATTTCTGAGTATTTTCTGGCAAGTTTGGATGTTTTTAAACATTTTGCAGTCATTTTGGGATGCCAAGTTCCTATGTTCAGCTCTGATGGAAAGATTTATCCAGCTGAGCACGCAGAGGGAGGGAGCTTTGAGTCATCTTATTCAACACTCAAATCCTCAGCATTCCTTCTAACTTAGCATGCTTTATTTAAATGCACAAGCTGCTCATTTAAATGTCATTAACATATGATTCATAATGGTTCATTAAGAGGCCAGCCGGCTCTCCAGAGGGGGTTTGGAGTCCCCCATCCATGACCTCCCACCCCAGGCTAGAAATCGCTGTTGTAGGGCAAGTTGGGACATCCTAACTGAGTCACTGTTTATCCAGGCTGTCTGTTTAACTCTGGGCATTTTCAGTTAAAGATTTCAATGCCTCTCTTTGGGTTGAGAAGAGATCATGAACCGTTTTTTAATTGCACCGTCATCGGGCAAACGACCTCCCTGTTTTTATATTGTTCCTGAAAAGTTGTTAAGAGTTTCTGACTATACTATCATGTAAGCATCCGCACACAAATAATGCAGTAGGGTGCAGCGTGTCTTTCCAAATCTGGAAAATGTCCATACATTTAAAAGGGTACATAATGTCTCTCTCTCTGTCTCCCTCTCCCCTTGTTCTTGTTCTCGATCGCTCAGCTTTGTACCTTATTCCCGAGCTCTCTGTCCTGCAGTAACTGAATGTGTTCTCGCCGCATATCCTTGCAATTACTTGCTGCTGTCAAGAGCAATTCAGCACATGCAGCATTCAGCACAAATCGATGGTGTTCAATAGCCTGCGGCGCTATTTGACTCGGCGGAAAATCGCATATTTGTTCCTTGAGAGTGTACAATAAACACGGAACAAGACATTCTGCTCCTTTTTACCTTTAAGCCTATATACAGCACACAGAATCTGTCTGCTGGGAGTTTGTGGAAACATGAATGTCTATCCAAAGAAAATTGCCTATTGGACCAAACTTGTCTTTCTCTTTGTGTTTTCTCGGCTTGAGTGTGATAGTCTGGACAGAGCTGATTGATTCGAGCAAAAAATAAGTGAGTAAAATTGGAAAAGTTGCATTCCGAAAGACGATATCCGACATTTGGATGAAATGAAGGCTCACGTACATCAATTAATCTTCCAATTAGTTTCTCAATTAATCTTTTTTTTTTTTTTTTTATACGAAATTTCAGAGAAGAGCGTTTGATGAGCCCAAAGTGACATCTTCAAATTGCTTGTTTTTTCTAACCAACAGAACCAGAACCACAAAGATGTTTTAGTTTATGATCATATCAGACAAAAAAAGTAGCAGCAAATAATCGCATTTGAGAAGCTGGAACCAACACGTGTTTGGCTTGTTTACTTAAGAAATGACTTAAATGAGTAATTAATTATCAAAATAGTTGCCATTTAATGTTCTGTCGATCGAGTAGCTCTAGTCACATACTTAATTTGAATATTTAGTATGTGTATGCTACATAACGTGTAGGCTAACAAAATGTGTTGCATCATATAATTGAAGCTGATATGGAAAATATTACTGTCAAAGTTGCACCAATGTCATTTTTTTGAAATATTAATTGATGCAAAGGATGTCCTTCACTTTGGAATGAAACCCTTCAATAACGATTATCTCAGAACTTCTTAATAATTTGGTCACAGTTACAAAACACTGAAGATATGGCTCATGATATCACCAGATTATTAGAAAACAAGATTGTGTAAATTGACAGGAAATGGAAATTAGCTTAGTATGTTTACTTAAAGCAAAACTAGCATTCATGTGGAGTTATTAGGATGATACTGGCATTGACTATTGCAACCCTAGTTTAGAAAGGCTCCATTTTTGGACTGTTTTTCTCGACACCACTGTGTTATGTTTTAATTTTTGGATTGTCTTCCTTTAATATTTTGGGGGACAACACTGTACAGGTCAAGCTAACTATTTTATCAGTTCATTTCTTTCTCAGCTGAAACTTTTACTAATGAAAAACACTTCAGGTTTTCTGCTTTTTGAGCACTTCTTAGACTAGACGGGCAAAAAGGGGGTAGATATGATGTGATCCTTGTACTTGTTACGGTGGTTATCAGCTGTGTGGTGTCTCTACTCGACACTGGTGCACTTTGTAAATAGCAGCGCTCCAGGCTAGTTGTGAAACATTGCAGGTTTGTCATCCGTTGAGTGTTTTGATACTCTGTGATTTAACATGAGAGATGATGGGAAGCTAGAGCCGTGGCTTTCTCTCGGTGTGTTCTCCCTGAGGGGGGGAAACATTTCATCGAGCTAAGTAGGGGTTTCCATCCCACTTCAACACACCCACATGTAATAATAATAATAATAATAGCTCCTAGTTCATTTCACTCCCTCTCGCCGTCATTGTTGTTCTTGGTGCTCATTCATAATGTAAATGACAGAGGAGCTGTTGCTGAAAATAACTTGCATACAGGATTATCACTACTTCAGCGTTGCTATCAGGTACTTACTGTAGGTTTTACAGCATCAGATGTGCAGGCAGATTAAACCACCATTCATCTCCCTTGTATGTTGCAAGCCACTGAGTCGCTGCACTGATGCACTCGGGATTAAGTGCCTTGCTCCACGGCACTTCAGCAGAAGATGTCGAGGGAGAGAAGAGCGCTTCTCATGCAGTTCCTCGTGCTGATTTCTACAGCGCATTTTGGGGCGTTAAAGCCGGCGACTTTCTGTCCGGTTGCTTGGTTCTTTTAACGGTTCGGGCTCCTGCCGCCCCGATGTTGCTTTGACGACGAACGACTCCTGTTCTCACATCATCCTCATCGGGTTACGGCGGTTATATAAAAGGACACGTCGCGCGGGTTTTACCAGTTAAGCAGTGGGTTCAACTTGGCTTGTTGAGTGGACTGCAGTACTTAATGAAAGAGGGCAGTTCGTTGAATTTTAACAAGGGGGGGTGGTGAGCAGGTAAAACGTTCTTTTCCATCATGCTTTGCCTGGGGGGGGAAAAGAGACTTTACTCTGATACGTTTAAGTCATTTGTTCTGTGCTAAAGAGACACCGCCCCCCTTTGTCCCTCTGGGAGAAAAGTCTGAAACTGTGTATATATTTACTGAGATTTACAGAACAGCAGTTTACAAAAGTACAGTGTATTTCAGCAGATGTCTGTTTGTGGAAATGGAAGAAGGGTACTTGAAGAAAACATACTGCAGTGATTTATTGTCGCTTATTCATATTACTTATGGAACACACATAAAGACAAAATATATGTACATGAGACTTTTTAACTCTGTGGTGGACGCTGTCCGTCCTCCTCGCTTCTGTTTGAAACGTATTTATTCAACTAGGCTCTGTATTTGTCACAGAGGGCAAAGGGTCCTCTGAAATATGGTTATTGTATGCAGACCTGGGATAAACTGGCACTGAAACGTACTTCACTTACGCTGCTGTTATTGGATTTGTCTGCCTTGGAGTCCAACCCTGCCACAACTCAATCCTGGTCACATTTCTCCTCTCTGGACATTTCACACCACTTGCTGTGCATCCACCATGTAAGCATTACTTTCAGTTCAAAAGAGAAAGAAAGGAACTCGGTTGCCACCGTGGCAGGCAGATGAGTTCAGGGGGGAAAAAAAGAGATAACTTTAAGAAATAGAGAGAAGTTACAGTTTAGCGTCGCGGAGAAGCTGATCTCTAAGAGCTCGGTGATGTCTTCACCTCGGGGTCGTTTTGTCCCAGGTCTGGTGATGGTCTGGTGGCTCTGGACAACAGTGAGTTGCCTTTAAAGGTAGACTTAGTTATCTGATATCGCCACTCCCAAACAGGGGTGACGCTTGCCAAGGATGGAACATCTGCATTACAGTCATTTCAGAAAACTATTAACTTTAATCAATCACTGAGAAGCAACGTAGTGATGCAGATTTGCTGTGTATTTGTTATACAAACATTTGTGGAAGGCAGAGTTGCTGTGGACATAGAAGAAATCTTGGTAACACTTTATTTGAACTGAAATGTAATTGTAAAAAAAAAACATTATAAGGACTAATGATACACTTTCAGCTGATTCCTATTAATTGGCAGCGTAACCTTTTACCAAAGCGATTGTATTCTACATAGTGCACAGAAGGTCATAAGGAAAGCATATAATTCAACAAATATGGACAATTACAAGAAACAGTTTAAATTGTCAGTTTTTCCAGTCAATAAAGTTTTAGCATTTCTTTCAAGAAAGCTGTTTATGAATCTACATTTAAGTTCTAAATCATTTCCTGGTTCTTTTCTGTGTGTAGAAAACTGTCCCTATTTGCCCTTTAATTAGTACCAAACTACATCGTTCTTTCCACAAACTGTGATTGATCACTGAGATGATTAAAAGGTTAGGTTCACAATGTTTCAAGTCTCTGTTAAAACAACACTCAGATACCCATATGTACACTGAAGCAGGTTTTACTTGCTGTAATCATTCCTGCTGTTCATACTGGCCTTTGAGAGATCCCTTCCTAACGTGCTTCCAGCGTCAGCGATGGAGGACAGAATACACAGTCAAAATCTTCCAAAGTGAGTTACACAAATCCAGCGGGGATCTTCCAAAATTACAGTCTCTTTGGTACAAAATTCAGTCGTTTGTGTTACACCCCCTAGGTTCACTGTGTGTCTTTTGCTTTTCGTCATTTGGTTGATTAGTACAATAGCACAATATCAACGGGGTCCTGTATTATTATGTAGCCTTGTGGCCAAACCTTTTGTAGAGGGGCCCTGTGTTGTAACACCTTTATTATTTTAGTTTTATAGCCTGCTCACATGGTGCAGTTTCATAAATAAAGTTGTGTTTCATCAAATCACAGAACGCCTGGGGCCAGGTGTAAGAAAGCTGGTTGGTTTCTGGGTCTCTGCAAATGTGAAGAAGCTGCCATCTATAGTGCGTTGTTTGCATTGTACATGGTGGGAACTTGGAGGGAGCAGGGGCCCGACAGCAAATCTGTTGATTAACTCAGACTGCCAAAGCATCATAATAGCGTCTGCCATTATGAACAGCAGGAACGATTACAGCAAGCAGAACTTTTTATATTCATATGAGCACCTGACAGACTTGAAAAAACGTGAATCTTGCGGCACCTGAAAAAGAAAAGTGAATGCAGTTATGCTAACATTTTTTAGGTACATTTTGCCTTCTGTTAAAGTTTATTCTTGACTATCCTCGGTAAGCTACATCCAAGACCATGAATGGCATGAAAAAATAAAAAGTAACCTAACGCCTTTCAAACTGTGCGCAGGTTTGTTTAAATGTCGACTGCTTCACATTTACCGGTCACTCTGATATAACTGGCTCTCTGCGTCCACCCACTGAGTTAAAGCTCACATGTTCTTCCACAAATTTCAAGTTTTATTACTAAAATCACATTTCACAACTTTTAGTGTATCAGTTCAAATTGCAGCTTAAACAGCAGAAACCCATCTCTGGCAAACGTTGCTGTGAGTTTGAAGTGTGGCTTCGCCTGACTAAGTCTTCCTTTAACTTGCCTGTTGTTGCCTTTAGTTTCTAATGTTCTCTTTTCTTAAAAAAAAAAATATATACGTAGGTGAATAAAAACATATCAAAGGTAGTCTGGGCAGACTTTTTGAAGTAACAAGATATACTGAAGTTCTTTGGCTAATATCACAACAACTACTACTACTACTACTACTTCTAGAGAGATTTTATCAGCTATAGCTTTAAGAGAGATTCAATTCAGTTAGTTTTTCTTATAAAGAAAAGGAAACGTTTTCTGTAAATACCTTGTGGTTTTTCTTTGGTTTTGGGTTTTTTGACTAAATGGGTTGATTATAAAATCAAAATGAAAAAAATCTGACCTTGGCTCACTTCTTTACATGCAAAATGATGCACCATTTTGTTTGTGGATTTTTTTTTTTTATAGAGTCTTCATGTCGTCCTTTCCAGTCGGACATCAAATATCAGCTCATGTAAATAGAAAGACCAACAAAATCTTTTGAAAAGTTTTGTATTTTTCTTTCTTTCTCTTGTTTAAGATGAAAGTCATCATCCTTTGCACATAATATACCATTTTTATGACGATGCTTATATTGGATAGGCATGTTTACGTTAATGACTTGAGAATATTCTGTAACTCCAGTTTTATTTCTAATGAGACGAAGTTTAATTATTTAAAATGCTAACATGACTGGAACAAAAAAAGACTTTTTTTCTATGTTTGGTTTGGTTTTACTGTCCCACGCCAATTATATTCCAATAACACCATGTTCTGTTAACAATGAAATGTCAATAAAAGTGAAAACTTCATTGTCTAAGATGTGTTTTTCATTGAGTGGATGACACACATTCTCGTGGATTATTTGAGTTATTCAGTAATATCCAGATCTCTCTTTAGCTTCCTCCTTCTAACACAACTCTCTAACACAAATCTTTGTGCAGTCATAGCCTACTTTCAAACCCAGCTGTCTTCCCATTAGGCCTCCTGCTGCCGCAGAGCTTCGTGAACCAATAGATAGACTCTACAATCAAGATTCATCTTAAACTTTCTCCCTGGACTCAAAATCAGCTCACTGAGTCAACTTTAAGACCTTTAACACACTGACTGCACCCCTTCTCTGAGCCGTAACTCTGAACACACAGACGTGATCCATGTATTTTTAGTTTCAGTGTGACTTACACTTCCTGACGATATTATCAGCTTTCTCTATCAGCACACTCTTATCACAGCTATGCATCATCTATTTATTTTTGCTGTTTTCTGTCTTTTTATTAAGCACTCACTTTTTAAAAAATAGGTTTGCTGCACAGCTCCTATGTATGACAGGTGTGTTTGTTACTTTTGATGTTTCTGTTTGTCTTGTGTTTATGTTTCTGTGTGTCCTCGCTGCGTGGGACAGCAGGAAAACAGCTGGAAACAGTTTCTAAACTGAGTCAGGCTCGCAGCTGGTAATGTTTTTTAGTGTTCTGCTGTTTTTCCTGCAAAAAACCCCCCAAAAAAACAGTATTCAGTCTGACACCGTTTAAGTGTACATTTTATACTTGTTAACTTTCAATAGCCCTGAAACTAAATGAACTTCTGCAAGTCCGTTAACAGTTTTGGGGCATCTGTGAGATTATGTGCAGTATAAATCTACCAGATGTGCATAATAAATCTGCCTTGTGGTATTTTGCTGAAATACCCCTTTAGGGATGTATATGCGTCTCCTCTGGTGATATGCAATATGTTCAACCACCTGCCCAGTAATGGGACTGGACAGACAGGCTCTGTAGATACCGCTGCCTTCCGACACCATTTCGATTTCATGGCAATTTAATGTGTCATTTGGATTTTTCAAGAGAAACTTTTATTTCCTGTATTTTGGTCAAAAGGATCATTATGTCAGCTTTCACATTAGTTTCTTTTACAGACTTTATGCTTGGCGGTAGCATTGTTCTAAATGGGTCAATACATCACAATTTTGTAACCAAAGTTAAAGGCACCCCGTGGAGTTTTTTTTTGACCACTAGTGTCACTGTAGAGCGCCAGTTTGATGAGTCGGCCCGATATCGTTTGTTCTACCAGCACCCGCGCAAGGACACACACTCGCGGCACGAACACAAGGGTGACGTGATACACAACTCTGCCCCGAAAAGGTTTCTGCTCTTCCTTTTCCTTGAGCCATCACTATACTTCACCTCGTCTACGTTTCAGGGTGAGATATTGTACTTCACGCTTAAGTAAAAGATGCGAGTACTTCTTCCACCACCGCCACAGGGTGACGTTTTTTTCTGTTGTTGTTCTGTCTGTGATGTTAGTGTAGATCCGCTGATAGTGAAAACAGGTTTGCATCATTAGGCGCTGTCACGCTGTGGGAGGATGGGTGAACTCATGTATGTGTGCCCAGAGGTAAATTGTAATTTCAGTAGGAACTAACCTTAAATGAACGCATAATGTCGCCACAGTCTGTCTCTCTGTCCCTCCTCTGCAGCTACAGTCCTTCTTCCCCAGGCCCCTTCATTGCCTTTTTCCATCCATCCACCAGATGCCCTTGGACCACCTGACTGCCCCCCCCACCTGCATCTCATTCCCTCATCAGTCTCTCAGTTCACATACCGACCCAGATCCATTTATTCCCTGCCAGACCATTAAAGTGATCCATGAACCTGAACCTTACCCCGACTCTGCCCCTTTACCTGGACCTGTACCTGCCTGCATACTACTCCACGTTTGAAATAAATCATTGAACTGCACCTGCTCTGTCGCCTTCACCTGCGTTTGGGTCCTATCCCGGTTCCCTGTATTCATTGCATTGTGACAAATGTATTGTTGGTGCTTTGTATGTGTTTACCTTACCCTAAGCTTACCTGTGCAGGTGGAAGGTTCAGTTAGGTGAGGCTGAGAAGGTAAAATGCCATTCACTGGGGAGAGGATATGTGGCAGCTTGCTGTGAGGCTGCAGATTTGTTTGTTGCTTAGCTTCAGTTATTTTTCCTGAATATCTCAGGGTTCATTTTTGCCTCTGTTTCATTAATAAATGCCTTTTCACTAGCACGGACCACGCTACAACAATGTGATTTTAAAGGTTTAATGAAATGAGGGAGTATTGGATGTTGAGGATGGATGAATGGATGTGAGGAAGGGGATGAACGTGGGGGAGGAAGTTGTCCGTTTTGGCCGGTCTGGGACAGAGATATTGAAGGCCGTGGGGGAGGAGACTCAGTGTGGGGGATCCGTCTCGGGAGCTGAGTCACCCGAGCCAATTACAGGCCCCCAAAAGAGTCAACAGATTTAAATGGAGCTGAGGTGAGCGTGAGCTTGACGGAAATCGTTGAGATTGTTGCAAATGTAGGTGCGATATGACAGATGTTTGGTAGACAGATGTTTGGTATAGACAGATGTTTGGTGGACTATGTAGTTTTCCTCATTTCCTGGGTTTGTTTCTTGGTAAGTAGTATATGGTCTTTTTGAAATAAATCACAGCATATTTCTAAAGTGCTGGCCAGAACTCATTACCTCATCTTCCTCCAAACTTCCAGCTTTGTTGCTCAGTAGGTCATACTGTACCCCGAAATATCAGAATAGGTACCTGGTAGTTAAAAATACTTAAGTTTCCAGATTGTTACCTCCTTATTCCCTGACTTCACATCTTGTTCCCTTGTACCTACATGTATGGATCTGTACGTACTGTACCGGTACGCCGTCAGTACAGAAAACTACACTGTAAATTAGGAAGAAATACACAGTGAGTTGCGGGCCTTCATCGAAAGCGTTACCAGACTTTTAGTCACTCTGTTCCACTCTATTAAGAAATAAAATATTCAATTTGGTCTATTAACCCTTCCTGTTTCCAACAGATGTCAGCAACACAACAAAAAAGGAGCAGTCATTAACAAGATGGCATGGTACTGTAGGCTAAACTGTAGGCTGTTGCCACTTTCTAGCACTATTGTACTGTATATTGTCATTGTTGTAACTTTCACAGAAGCAGAAGGCCTTCAAGCATTAACCTGAAAAGCAGAATATGGCAAGTCAAGTCAAATCTATTTCTATAGCACATTTTTAAACAACATGAGCTGACCAAAGCGCTTTACAATACATATGCATTAAAAAAACAAAAAAACAGATCAACAGAGCAACAATCAACAAAAATAAATAGAAAAATCATGCTTATATCCAGACAGAGAGCAAGATAAAAATCTCACAGCAGCGTTCTGCACAGAGTGAGGACTGACTGGCTCCCATTTATACGGAGTTGCAGTAATCGAGACGAGCGGTAATGAAAGCATGGATTACTTTTTCACAATCATGGAATGTTAGGAAGGGCTTTACTTTGGCTAATGCCCATGTTACTTGCACAATGTGGTGTGACATATATGTGGTGTGACGTAATTGCATGTCTGTTTACTTCCTGTCAACTCAGTGTAGCACCAACGTTAGCCTGATTTTGATAGCTTAGCTAATGTTGCTATGGCTCTTTTTTACACTTGGTGCTTGGAAGAGCTGCTCGCTTTCGCAAGACGTTGCAAGTCAGTCACTTTCATTTTTGGCAGCTCTTCCAAGCACCAGTGTAAAAAAGAGCCACAGCGACCTAACGTTAGCTAAGCTGTGAAAATCATGCTACACTGGTGCTACACTGAGTGGCTAGCTAACGTCGCTCACAGTTATCCAAGACACTGAGGTGATTACCAAAATGATTTTAAAAACGTATGCAAAAACAAACGGTACATACAATAACAATATGTACAAAGCTAAATGTGAAAAGTTAAGTAACTAACTAACTTAAAGATGAACAAGCACTCTAAGGTGATCACTAAGGTTGGAGGCGAAGGTAACTTTAGAGTTGACAGGAAGTAAACAGACGTCACGTGCAGTTTGTAAAACGGACATACATCACACTACGTTGTGCAAATAGAGAACAATGGATTTACTAAGCGTGAAGAGGAGGCGACTATAGAATAGGGAACCTGTGTGGGTTACTAAGTGTCGACCTACTAGTGAATTGTTTATGAGCAAGACCTCGCTTTAGAATGGGGGACATAGTCCGAGTTAGAAAGACTTGATTTAAACTTATTTGGACACTATTGACACTTGTAGTTTTGTGTTTTGTTACATAAGAATAGACCATATTTATTATAAGTATTATTAAGGAAGTATTCTTGTGGTACTACCACCTTATAAGGCCCATACTGAGCAAAGCATATTAAGATCGTAATTCATGTAATTCAACAACTTCCTTACTATCAATAACCAGTAATTACGAGGTTATTGAGGGAAAAATCTTAGTTAATGGCCTAGTAGTTGTAGAATATGGTCATGCAGAATAAAGCATTAGTAAGTGCTTTACAATGACTGATAAAGAGTCAGCATGCTACTAATTTGCATGCTCATACGCAACTGGTGAATGGTGAATATGTGTACCTTAATATAAAGTGTTACCAACATCATGAATATAATCATCCTCTTTATGACGGTGTAGTCCCTCATTCGTCCAGGAGTGTTCTATCATAGAAAAGGTTTCAGTCGTAGTCATCTGGACACTGTTTTCAGAACCACGACGTTTCGGCTCCCATCCGGAAGTCATTCTCAAGACAGAAACACGTTCACCCTAAGGACAAGTTACCCACACAGAAACAGAGCAATGTTGTCTACTCCATTCAGTGCAGTGAGGAAAACTGCAAAGAACGGTGCATAGGCGAGACCAAACAGCCACTTCACAGAAGACTTTATCAGCACAGACGACACGCTAACTCAGGATTGCAGAGCGCCGTGCATTTGCATCTAAAAGCTACAAACCGCACATTTGAAGACAGCGAGGTGAAGATTCAAAGTAGAGAGAAGAGTTGGTTTGAAAGGGGAGTCAAGGAAGCCATTTTTGTTAAAAAAGAGAACCCCTCTTTGAACAGAAATGGTGGTCTGAGATTCAATCTGCCCAAAGTCTATCAGAGTGTATTAACACCGTGGTCACGCCGATCACATGCTAATCAGGTACTTAACAGTGATGAGGGAGGTGCAGCCAGAAAACAATAGGCCTGATTACTGATTACTGGGCCATCATGGAAACAATTAGGTCAGTTTCAGGTGAAACTAGCTATTAACAGATACTCAGGTAGATTCCTTCCTGAGGGCGGGGTTTATGTAACTCAGAGTAGCTTAAATTTCTAATTCCCGTCCCATTTCTTCACAATTGAGAATGACTTCCGGATGGGAGTCGAAACGTCTTGATTCTGAAAACAGTGTCCAGATGACTACGACTGAAACCTTTTCTATGATCATCCTCTTTATCTCTAACTGCTCTGCTCCACTGTCACAAAGACCCTCAATGGTAATATCTTCAGTTTATCCACAGTGTAAATGAATGGAAACATCCACTCAGTGAAAGTGTGTGTGAAGGTGTGTATGTGTGTGTTAGTATCAGGATCAGAGAACGACAGCGTTCCTCTGTTCCAGTCCAGATTCGCTCTGATCCTCTGGAGCTTCTTCTGCACTCGGAGAGCAGTGGGTGGAGCTGGTAGTGACCGTGCTGAGTATTCACCTTTATATAACAATATTCCCCATAATCCAGACCGTATGCGTCCCTTCCTCTGGAGAGACTCTGCTAACACACCCAGAAACCAGCCAGTACTGTCTCCAACCTCGACCTCCCAGCTGTGAGTCCCTGAGCTGAAGCCCTCCGAGCCCAGGACAATGGGAAAGTAATCAAACCTCTCTGGATTGTCAGGAAGCTGCTGCTCCTCTCCTCGTCTCACACTGGTCAGATCTTCAGACAGGATGAGTCTTGGATCAGCAGTGTTTGGGTCCAGGATCACAGGAGTGTAGGAGACCATGTCCTTCATCTTGTTCCAGATGTTGAAGGTCAGGTTGCCCAGGTGTTTGGCCTGGTCTATCAGAGCTCCTGAGGGCAGCTGTGGATCCTCCAGCAGGGGGCGCTGCTGGACTCTTTCCCCTGCAGCCTTGTAGTTGAGCAGGAATGAGACGTCTTCAGCTCTCAGCTGCTCCTCTGTGGCTCTGACTGTGTCTGAAAGAGCTGCTATCTCTCTGCTCAGAGCCTCCATCTTCTCCTTCAGCATCTGACTCTTCTGCTCCTCTTCCTCCCTCAGTGCAGCCATCCTGGCCTCCTCTTCCTCCTCTAGAAACTGGTGAAGCTTCTTAAACTGCTCCTTAATCTGCCTCTCTGTGTGTCGGGCCTGGACCTTCAGGTGTTCTGCTGTTTGACAAAACTTCCCTTTAACTTGTTCAGAAACCTGTAACTTCTCCTTTAAAGGCTCCAGAGTTTCCTGAAGTTTCTTCTTGTGTTGTCGTGCAGCTTCATCGACGGGTCTGAATCTGTGGTCGCTGTGTTTTTCTGAATCTCTGCAGAAAAAATACAGTGGCTGCTGATGGTCCAGACAGAAGAGTCTGAGTTTCTCAGCATGCAGACTGCAGAGAGCCTCTGAAGCTCTCTGATCTCTGTCCTGTAAGAAGGCCTCACACAGGTTCTTTAACACCCGGTTTAAAGGTGGTTCTGACTTTGAAGACCTTCTCTTACAAACTGGACACTCGTGTGCTGGTTTCTCTCTCCACCAGCTCTGCAGACAGTCTTTACAGAAGCTGTGGCTACATGACAGAACAACAGGATCTCTAAAGACCTCATGACAGACCAGACAGCAGAAATCCTCCTCTGATCTGGAAGCCATTTTGTCTCCGAGTGAAGCTGAAAACACAGCAGACAGAAAATACAGTCAGTCACGGCTCCCCTCCCTCCTCCACTAACTTTCACTTTGAGTCCTGTTTGTAGTCAAACTCACATCCAGTGTGTGGAGTGTCCGCAGGCTGAAGCAGCGGTGTTGGAGTTTTCCACGTTTCTCTCCTGTAGCTGAACTCACTCAGAGGAAGCCGTTAGTTTGGTTTGAAGGTGAATCTGATCGTCTGTGTTTCAGTCTGAGTGTCTCTCTTTAGTGAGGAAGAATAACAAACTGTTTCCTGGTTTGTCTCAGGTGAGTCAGGTGAGGGGCGGAGCTTTGTCAGACCTCCTCTGCTAAATGCTGTTGCTTCACATGTAAAACAGGACTGTGTTTCATTCCTAAGTATTGATTCATTGCTGAATATGTAGACTCATAGTGTGCAGTAGGCTGCTGCAACAGCTATGTGTCACGGATACTCCAGGCTCCACTACCCACTAATTATCCACACCTGCTCCCAATTACACTCCTGCTCCACATTAGGTCTCAATCACAGGCAGCATAAAAGCCTTGCACTCACCTCAGTATGCGTCCGACCTCGTTCATCACTAGGACTTGCCACACTACTTGGTATTACGCCTATTCGCCCGCCTCCAGTGATCTCTCTCTGCCTCCAGTGATCTCTCTCTGCCTCCAGCGATCTCTCTCTGCCTCCAGCGATCTCTCTCTGCCTCCAGCGATCTCTCTCTGCCTCCAGCGATCTCTCTCTGCCTCCAGCGATCTCTCTCTGCCTCCAGTGGTTTCTCCTGGCTCCAGTGTTTCTCCTGGCTCCAGCGATCTCCCTCCTACAGACTTCCCTCTCTCCATACCCAGCCAGTCCTCAGCCTTCACTTCTCCCGGCCAGTCTTCAGTCTAGCAACCCACGACTTCCCTGCACCGGAACTCCACTGCCACCCAGCTACTCGCCTGCTCCGTCAACACCTCCAATCTCACCTCCGCAGCAGCCTCCAGTCCCTGCTGGATCACAGCAGTCATAGCAGCAGACAGCAACCCCTGCAGGGTGGCAACAGCTCCTCGCTCCCGGACTCTCTGCCAGACCTCAGCAGCTCCCTGGACTCTCTGCTGGATCGCAGCAGCACCAATTCCTGGCAGATGCTGGATCACAACCACCTCCGCTTCCGGTTGGATCACAGCACAACGCAGGACTGACTGCTGGGTCGCAACAAGCCACTGATGGTGCACTGCAGGTTCCGGACTCCCGGACACCACTGGTCCAGCCCGCTCCTCAGCCAGTCATCCCATCGCCAGCTCCCTGTCCTGATGTCCAGACACCGGCCTCCAGAGGGTCCCAGCCTTCGTCTCCAGTGGTCTCCCTGCCTCCAGCGATCTCCCTCCTACAGACTTCCCTCTCCAGATACCCACTATATCTGGCTGTTATTCAATAAAGAACATTCTTTGTCCATCTGCCTGTCTGTACTGTAACACTACGTTCATGTTCAGAAGTAGTTTGAACTTAGTTTGAATGAAGTGGAGTTCAAATATAACTTCGTGAAATTCCTGGAAATATTCTGGGAAAGGGGTAACGTGGAATATTGTTGGAGAGGGTAGTATGTAGCGTAAGAGGTGCCATGGAATAATGCACGTAAGAGGTACGTAGGAAAGGGTACTATGGGATATCATGGGGGGGGGGAAGGGTACCATGATATGGTGTGGGTAGTGGGCAACGTAAATTATTAAACATTATGTGAACGGGGCTTCAGTATGTTTTGAATGTTAAAAATGCACTGTAACAACACACAGAGGAGAGGAGAAAAATATAACAGTAAAAATCAATTGTGCACTTTATTTTAAATCTTGAAAAGTAATGAGACAAAAATGGAAAAACATAAAACATCTTTATTTCAGTCATTGCCGTTGAAATAATTGATTTGGCTCAAATTCAAACCAAACACATTCCTACACAGTTGTAATCAGCAGTCGTTCTATGACTTTTGCTGTAATAATGTTTAGAACAGTCCGTCTTTATTGGCATGGCAAAGAATAATATATGCTTAATTTCTGGAATGCCATCTTATATACAGTCCATGACTCTTTTCACTCATAGTTTAAATGTGTCTTTGTTTCATCGCCGTCCCTTCTTGTGCCTCTTCCTTTCATGACTGAAGTGGATTTCTAAGAGAGTCAGTATGGGATCATAGCTTCTACCTGACATGTATTTACCTGGTCAGTTTATTCATTGAAAGGGCAGAGGGGACTGACGCAAAGGGTCAGGTTTCCTATCTTAATTATTCCTAGCCCATTATGGGCGTAACATTGGGTTATTCCTTTCACTGAACCAGTGTCTGCAAGAGTTAGCCGTACTCTACAGGTGTCTTCCCTTTTCTTAGAAATTTTCTGGAACTAAATGATGTCGGAAGACAGACCGTCACACCTTAAAAGAAATGTTTGACATTTTGGGAAATGCACGTAAGCCTATTCCCTTTCTTACCGAGAGTTAGATGTTCAGAATGATACCACTCTCATCTGTACGGTCAATATGAAGCTGGAGCCAGCAGCCGGTTAGCTTAGCTTAGCATGAAGACTGGAAATAGGGGGAAACAGCTAGCCTAGCTCAGTCCTAAGTTAACGAAATCCAACTACCAGCACCTCTAAAGCTAAAACATGTTATATCTTTTTTGTTTAATTTGTAAAATATTGATTTATTGTTTTTACACTTGTTTTTGTATGGATAAGCTAAGCTAACCGGCTGCTGGTAGCCTAATATTTAGTGTTCAGATACGAAATGGATATACCACACAATTTCTGGTGAGTCTGGTGCATTTGTCTTGGTTTTACAGGAAGCATTTTAGCAACATACATTTTGATACATTAACCTATCATTTACTGTTATCTAACATCTTCAATACTATTTGTTTTTCTGTGTGCTGCTGGGTTAGAATGGTCGAAAATCAGCCTTCGTGTTTTACAGCAGAAAGATACTTTGCTTTACAGCTCAGAAGTGCCGCTACTACTTGTCTTTGAGTGCACGTGGAGCATTTCGAACGTGTTAATCCTGCTCAAAAGCAACATAAAAAGCAAATGCATGTAGACAAGTTCTAGGAGGGTTGTACAAGTAGGAACTACTTCTTTGCCAGAGAGTTTATTTTAACAGACAGAAGCTGCCAATCATCTTTTGCTTACAGTATTTATACTAAAGCAACACTAGTCTAATTTAAAAGACACACTAGCAACAGTCAGCATTAAAGAGGTCCCCACTCATCTTCTAAACTAGTCATTAAAACTACAGGATTTTCCAAAGAAGTCCTCTTAAGAGCAGCAGTGGAACAATGCAGTAAGCATGTGGGACTACAGCGACAGCTTCGTTTTGGATTTTCGGTGCAGCGTCTGGCCCAGAAGACAGGACAACAACTCACCACCTTCTCCCACAGTTTTGCTCACATTAACATCTTCTGTTTCATTAACCAGGACCAGTTTAGTACCAGTTGGTGCACGAGATCATGAAACACATGTTGTCCACCTTCCTGTTTCCCATCTGGCACTGGGGCAGCTCTCCTGGGGTGTCTGTGGGAGTAAAAATGGATTACTAAAATGCAGCAATTTGCATTATCTTTTTTTTTCACAATGTGTGCAATGACATTTGTTTTTTTGTGACGTTTATTTCTAGGATGATCAAGAGTTGAAGATGACCTCTGAAACGAAACTTCATCCTCATAAAGTCACTTTTTGAGGAAATAAGACAAGGTGAGTAGTGGTCAGTAGTATTTAAATTATACAACAGATTCTGATATTGTCACTTATGTATATTTTGTAGAAGAAGTATTCATGATCCCACTTAAGTAAAAATACAGGCGTATTAGCAGCAAAATATATTTAAGTATAGTATAGTATTACAGTATATATCTGATTCTATCTGACATTATCAGATTGTTGATACTGATGCATCAATATTAGAGCAACATTTTACTGTCGTAGCTGCTCGAGGTGGAGCTAGTTTTAACTGCTTTATATACAGTTAGCTAGTTTTAACTGCTTTATATACAGTTAGCTTGTTTTAACTGCTTTATATACAGTTAGCTTGTTTTAACTGCTTTATATACAGTTAGCTAGTTTTAACTGCTTTATATACAGTTTGCTAGTTTTAACTGCTTTATACACAGTTAGCTAGTTTTAACTGCTTTATATACAGTTTGCTAGTTTTAACGGCTTTATATACAGTTAGCTAGTTTTAACTGCTTTATATACAGTTAGCTAGTTTTAACGGCTTTATATACAGTTAGCTAGTTTTAACGGCTTTATATACAGTTAGCTAGTTTTAACTGCTTTATATACAGTTAGCTAGTTTTAACTGCTTTATACACAGTTAGCTAGTTTTAACTGCTTTATATACAGTTAGCTAGTTTTAACTGCTTTATATACAGTTAGCTTGTTTTAACTGCTTTATATACAGTTAGCTAGTTTTAACTGCTTTATATACAGTTTGCTAGTTTTAACTGCTTTATACACAGTTAGCTAGTTTTAACTGCTTTATATACAGTTAGCTTGTTTTAACTGCTTTATATACAGTTAGCTAGTTTTAACTGCTTTATACACAGTTAGCTAGTTTTAACTGCTTTATATACAGTTTGCTAGTTTTAACGGCTTTATATACAGTTAGCTAGTTTTAACTGCTTTATATACAGTTAGCTAGTTTTAACTGCTTTATATACAGTTAGCTAGTTTTAACGGCTTTATATACAGTTAGCTAGTTTTAACGGCTTTATATACAGTTAGCTAGTTTTAACTGCTTTATACACAGTTAGCTAGTTTTAACTGCTTTATATACAGTTTGCTAGTTTTAACGGCTTTATATACAGTTAGCTAGTTTTAACTGCTTTATATACAGTTAGCTTGTTTTAACTGCTTTATATACAGTTAGCTAGTTTTAACTGCTTTATACACAGTTAGCTAGTTTTAACTGCTTTATATACAGTTTGCTAGTTTTAACTGCTTTATATACAGTTTGCTAGTTTTAACGGCTTTATATACAGTTAGCTAGTTTTAACTGCTTTATATACAGTTAGCTAGTTTTAACTGCTTTATATACAGTTAGCTAGTTTTAACGGCTTTATATACAGTTAGCTAGTTTTAACGGCTTTATATACAGTTAGCTAGTTTTAACTGCTTTATATACAGTTAGCTAGTTTTAACTGCTTTATATACAGTTAGCTAGTTTTAACTGCTTTATACACAGTTAGCTAGTTTTAACTGCTTTATATACAGTTAGCTAGTTTTAACGGCTTTATATACAGTTAGCTGGTTTAACTGCTTTATATACAGTTAGCTAGTTTTAACGGCTGTATATACAGTTAGCTAGTTTAGTCCAGTGGTTCCCAACCTAGGGGTCGGGCCCCTCCAAAGGGTCACCAGATAAATCTGAGGGGTCGTGAGATGATTGATGGGCGAGGGAAGAAGAAGAAACAAAGTTCTGATACACAAATCTGTTTTCAGTTTTATGACTTTTTGATGATTAAAGGGGTAGAAAAAAAACAACAACAAGTTTGAAATA
>CM050843.1:33648581-33758581 GCA_027580175.1 Siniperca scherzeri | reverse complement strand
GACCTGCACTTAATTGAATTGCACCAAACTTAAGGTGGACTGGGCATAAACATGCAGCCTCATCAACTTTACTTTAGGCTTTTTTTTTGTTTTTTTAATGTATTTTTAATGGTCTTTATGATATAAAGCTGTCAGTTTTAGTCCACGTTTTATCATGATAAGGTCTTTTAAAGGGCGACACAAGATAACAAAAGTCGCCTAAATGGCACCCTGGGTCGTTAATGTATGTTATGTGTAACACGGTGGCCTTATCTCGACCCACAGACTGTATGTGACAGCCTTCACGCCGTTTTAATTCACCACCTCTGTTTATGCGACAGAAACATGATTACAACACTGATGGCTCCGCCTGCAGAGAGAGAGAGGTGTGTGTGTGTGTGTGCGTGTGTGTGTGTGTGTGCTGTTAGCTGCTGTCGGGAACATAAATTAATTGTATCCCACCTAGTCGACCCGCTCGTATCCTGCGAGACTCGTCCGTCTCCGTCGGCCGCCGGTTCAGATTAGTTTGCGGTGTTTCCAGGCAGAGTATCCGGGCCGACGTGTCCGCGCAGCGGCTGCCTCCAAAGATCGTCTACGCGGGAGGAGAGGGATCACTCCGCGCGTTGTGGCAGACGAGCCACAAAATGGCAGTGTGACGGAGCAGGGGCGGGATTCAAAAATGAAAATATGCTGTGAACAGGGCGCTGGGTGACAGCATGCAATTACGTAGAAAAGGTTTCAGTCGCAGTCGTCTGGACGCTGTTTTCAGAATCGAGACGTTTTCGGCTCCCATCCGGAAGTCGTTCTCAACTGTGAAAAAATGGTCTGAGAAGTCAGAAAGTTTTCCTGAAACTGACCTTCTTTTGTTTCCATGATTACTGGGGCCATCGTGGAAACAAAGGAAGGTCAGTTTCAGGTGAAACTAGGCGGGGTAAACAGCAGAAACTCAGGTAGACTCCTTCCTGAGGGCGGGGCTTAAGCAACACAGAGTAGCTTAAATTTCTGAGTTCTCAGACCATTTTCACAATTGAGAACGACTTCCGGATGGGAGCCGAAACGTCTCGATTCTGAAAACAGCGTCCAGACGACGACGACTGAAACCTTTTCTGCAATGTAGTGAAAAGAGTAGATTTTATTTGACTTGTTTCCCATTTCTGCAGTCAAACATCACAAGCGGCATCACAGAGCGAGCAGATTTTCAACCTTGAGCCACATGTTTTCACCTGAAACTGACCTTCTTTTGTTTCCATGACGGCCCGGTAATCAGTAATCAGGCCTATTGTTTTCTGGCTGCACCTCCCTCGTCACTGTTAAGTACCTGATTAGCATGTGATTGGCTTGACCAAGTTGGTAATGCACTGTAGGAACACTCAGGTAGACTCCTCCCTGAGGGCGGGGCTTAAGCAACACAGAGTAGCTTAAATTTCTGAGTTCTCAGACCATTTTCACAGTTGAGAACGACTTCCGGATGGGAGCCGAAACGTCTTGATTCTGAAAACAGCGTCCAGACGACTACGACTGAAACCTTTTCTACGATGGAGCACTCCTGGACGAATGAGGGACGACACACGTCTGTGCATGTAATTACATTGAACAGTTTAATTACATTTAACAAGTCTACAGCTGCGCTAGCAGCTCTGCGAGGCCGTACTTAGGCACAGCGGTGCTTTCAGCTAGATGCTAACATCAGCTTGCTAACACGCTCACAAAGACTACGTTTACCACGTTCACCATCTTAGTTTCACATGTCAGCAAATTTTGACCTGGTGATGGGGCTAGATAATAGGCAGAGGATCACCAACGTTATTTACAAGTCATCCTCGAATGTCTGTACAAAAATTTCATGAGCAATCCATCCAATAGTTGTCAAAACACTTAACTCAAAACCACAAATGTCAACCTGCTGGTGGCGCTGGAGGAAATTGTCAGGGGAATCACCAAAGTCAGTAGGATTCATCCTCTGAGGGACCACGAATGTCTGTACATGGCAATCCATCCACTCGTTGTTGACCGACAGACTGTTATTGCCATACATAGAGCTGTTAGCGTGGCACATAAAAGCCAATCCCTGCGATGCCATTTCTGAAGCACTTATCTGGGCCGTATAATCTGCTACCTGCCAGTGGTTGTGGCAGGGTCTGCCAGTCTGGTAGCCCTGTTTAGGACTGTCCCCCACACAGACATAGATGCGTCCCAAAAAAAAAAAAAGGCTGTGCGCTGCTCTTTAATCGAAGGTGGGAAAGCTAACCAGTTGTGCTTTTTCCAAACGAAGCACTTAGTCCTCCTCCTCATGCCCGAACTGTTTTCTCTTGCATGGGAACATGGTGTTAGAAAACACCTCCAAGAAAGCATGAAGCTAACCTTTGTGCCGCGTTGTCCGAGTAAATGTAAGACTTATCTAACCAGTTAGCATGATGGCTAGCTCAGCTGTTATTTATATACCTGCTACAAATGTTTACTAATTTAAATTCACTGCAGGCATCTGGAAGGAGAAGCAGACGCTGAATGTGAGCCGAGAGAAACAGGCAGGAGTGAGACCTCCCACTTCGCTCGCGTGCTCTCTGTCTGCTCCTCCCCTCCGGTTCGTCCCCGCCCCCAACCTGCTGCAGTGACGTCACACAGGTGGCGAACTAATGGAAGTGTCAACAAACAAGACGTCACGCGGAATGGCCGACGTGATTGGCTCAGAGAGCCGATTCCGGTGCTGCACGAGGAAAGAGGAGGGGGGACGGCCGCGCTCGCGGTTGCTATGCAGGTATTTGGAGAGGGAAGACAGATTAGAGATTTTTTTATTTTTTATTTTTGTTACATTTTGTTTCCTTTTCCTTTCCGTGCGCGCGCGCGCGCGCTCACGCTGAGCATCTGGGCTAAAAAACACCATCAGCAGCTGATGTGAGGAAGCAGCGTGGAAACCTGAGGCTGTGAAAGCAGCCCGGAACATGAATGAACATACAGATAACGTGTATTTATCATCAATCACTGGCTGTATGCTGCACTTATACCTGCACGTGCATATGTTATAAAACCACCTACTGTTTATATTTAAAGAACTTATTACACTGCAATATGTATTCCAGCACTGCCACACACCTTTGCACTGCTTGCTTCCCTGTTTGCAGTAAGAGGTTGGCCTGAGTTATAGGTTTGTGTTTGCTGATCTTTGTTAAGCTTTGTTGTCCTTGTTTGGACTAAATGGACTCTTCATCAGAATCAGGATCAGGATCAGAAATCCTTTATTGATCCCCGAAGGGAAACTCTTTGTTACAGTAGCTCGCCTTTACGTCAGTGCACACAGGAGAAAGTACTAGAAAACAATATAATACACTATAATACAGGTCAGAAAATACATGAAGTACCAGGTATAAGTATAAAATAAAACAAGTGTGAAGCGGGTTTACCGGTTGATGATGATAATACAGTATAATAATACAATGAATAATATAAGTAATAGTGCATGAACTGTCGAGTTAGGTGTAGCTTATTGAGATGATTATGAGACGGTGGATATTGCACAGCAGTAATGGAGATATGAATAAATATCAATATCAATAAATAGGAAAACATGTTACATCAACATAAAGTCTCATTAACGCACATTTTTGGATTATCTTTGCACATATTCTGCATACTTTATACTTTTACATTTGCACACTCTCTTCGTTTTGAACACTGTTCAGCTCTTTCCATCTTAAAAACACAGACATATTTGACTTACTTTTTTAGATATTTTTCACATTTTCTATTTTGTATTTATGATTATTGGCTTTTGCAGTACTTGTGTTTTCTGTTTTCTCTTCTCTGACTGCGTTTTTATTGTTTTGCACCGAAACACCGAGGCAGATCCCTTGCATGTGAAAACCTGCTTGGCAATAAACCTGATTCTGATATGTCTATGTCTGCATCTAGTGTCTCTTCCCGAGAGCCGCGACAAAGTCACATGGATTGTATGCATGCAAACATACAACATACAGCAAAGAACATATAGAACCACGAATGCATACGATGGAGGAGCACCGGATGGACGGGCCGCCTGCTGAAAATGAATACAAGACAATGTACTATAACCTGTAAGAGAATGTAATGAGTATGTAATGTGTAGAGTAAAATACACATGCACTATATAGAAGAGGGTGAGAGAAAACAGGACACAAACATTACATAACATAACTTGATTGCAAGATTTAGATTTATTGTCCCAGAGGGAGATTTGTTTTCACAGCCAGTACAACACAGAACACACACACACACACACACACACAGCAACATACGGATAAAGACGACACTTAAAATCGTCATTACTGACCGTTATAACAAACTGCAATATAAATACATTTACATAATGTAATTCAGTGTAATAGAATAGAAACCACAAATGTGTCAGAAGAAGAAAAAACTTCTGCTTCCACTCAGAGGAAACACTTTCCTGCTCACAGAGTAAATGAGATATTGATCTATTATTTGTAAAGATTCCTAAGTGTGAATAGTCTTTTGCTTTTTATAGCCTACATGTAGAAATTAGAGGAAAAAAAACGTTTTAAAGTTAGTTAAATTACAATTAAACAAACAAATTCGGATTTAGGTTTTTTTATTTCTGAACGCATTTATTGATTTCCCCAGAGTCTATGAATATATTCACAGAACTGAAGACATCACAGATTGAACTGAATGAACAGATGAACTGAACAAAACGCTTGTAAGCTTTGAATTATGAGCTTTATTGTCAATCAGTTGTTCTTCTTTTAGTTTCTAATATTCGGATATTTTACTATTTGCGGAATTGTTTTCTAGGTTTTAGGCAGCCTGTGTGAAGGGCTTTATGGCCGTTAATTTGTTGTGCATTTGAACAGAATATACAGTTTACAGCGGACAAAGAGCAACGTCAGTTCAAAAGTCAGCAATCATTTAAATTTGAAGAACACAGCAAACGATTTACAATCATACAGAATGATGAAACAGCATGAATTATGTCTCGTTTTGTTCTTTTTTTAAATTTTTTATTAATATTTATTTCAAAAACCATACAGGCTTATTAAACATTCAATATTTCAAGAAGAGCAGGTCGAACAATTGAACAAAAATGAAACCAAGAACAAAGAAAGCCGTAATCACAGAGTCACAGGGTTCAAAGAGAGAGCTTCCAGATTATTCCACAGCCAAAGTGCATTCAAAGACTCTTTTAAAGACGACACATCATGAATAAAAACATTAAATAAAGGCTTAATGTTGCCAAATTTACATTTGTGAATGAAAAAAATTGCCATAACAATCATGCTATTAATGGTTAAATCTTTTGATTTGTCCTCCAGTGAAACGCCAAATTTAACATCATTGTAATCGAAAGAACGGACACCAGAGTTGTTTTGATAAACCCAAATACAGAAACTATCCCAAAATATCTTTGAATAAACACACGAGAAACAGAGATGCTCGTCTGTTTCAATGTTAGCTAAACAAAAAGTACAAACATTGTCTGCAATATTAAATTTTGAATGTAAAAATTCTTTGCATGGATAAACATTATTTAACAGTTTGAAACGTACCTCTTTAGCTTTGGGCGGGACAGGAAGTTTTAAATAGTTACATCTGAACTTTTTTATATTTTGACTGGTGAAACCTTTCATAATATTTCGTCTTCTTAAAGGCAAGGAAAAACATATATTGGATAAAACGGATCTTAAAAACTTGTTGTTACATTTTTTGTCTAAAAAGGAAATGTTTTGAATAGTTAAGGGAAGCAGTCGGGGAGCAGAGTGTGTGCACATCAAGAAACCTTTAACAGAACCAATAACAGCTCGTGGAATCGCATTGATGACTTGTTTAAATTGTTGATTAGAACAAATAATATTATATTTGTGAATGAAGTCTGAATAGTTAAGTAAATGACCCCTGTCATCCAGTAAATGTAAAACCAGCATTACACCCTGTTCAGCCCAGTGTTTGTGAAAGAAGGATTTGTTTCTAATCAGTATTTACCTGTTATTCCATAAAGGTGTATCATGGTCTCGTTTTGTTCTCAAAATTAAACAAAACACGAAAAGCTTCCGTGCGCGTGTCAAACATCCGGGAATCAAAGAGTCGCGTCTTTGATGACGGAGGAACGTTTGAGCGCAGATTGTTTTTATAACGCAAGAGACGTCCTGCGTCACCACGTTAACCCTGAAGCGGAAGTGAACACGAGGGGGTTCAGGGAATCACCACGCACGTTGGGCTGCCGCGACCCCTTACTCAGGTAATTTTTTTATCCCCTTTTCACTAAATATTAGTAGTTGTTTAAAAGAAACATCAATGCGTATTAAGCTGAATCTGCCCGTCGATAAAACGTGAGCTAATCTGACACGTTTCCTCTGTCTGGCTGCTAAACAGTAAACTTGTGAAAACTAGCTAGCTAGGTAGCTAGCCAGCTAGCTAGCTAGCTCGACTGAACTGTCACAGCTGTAAATTAATTAATTAACAAACCCGCTCTATGATGTGGTTACCAGCGGCTCACGGCCGTGAATAAAGCTCGGTGTTTTTAAATCAATTGGTGCTGTTCCAGGATCAGAAGTGAACCCTGCTCTGCTTCACCATGGCCGTGCGAGCGTCGTTTGAGAAAAACAACGAGATCGGCTGCTTCGCCAAGCTGACCAACACATACTGCCTGGTGGCCATCGGCGGCTCAGAGAACTTCTACAGGTGAGCTTTGACCATTTTTTTTTTTTTTTTTATTTTTTTTTAAAAACACACGTGCCACACAGGTGTTGTCACGTTCGGGCGGCTGCGTAAGATCGCTTCAGTCGGTTTGTGCAGCTTACATTAGCCTCCGCTGCTGTCGCTGGCTGATGTAATCAAATACTTTGACTTTATGTGAGATGAGGTGTGTCAGCTTAATGGCATCGGTCGTGACGTGAGACTACACCTGTCTCTGGCGTCAACATACAGGTGTGGGGAATTACCAAAGGATGGGTGGGAATTACATATCAAGTTCATCGCAGTGGCCTGCAGGGTAATGTGCTAGTTATGTTATTAATCTTACTACCATTACTTTAAATCTCTTTGTGGGATTTTGCATTGTGCTGTGTTCTCTTTAACACAGAACACAACTTCTGCCTCCTAAAGGAAGTTTTTCCTTCCCACTGTCGCCAAGTGCTTGCTCATGGTGGGATTCGTTGGGTCTCTGTAAATAATATTATTATTATTATTATTATTATTAAAGAGACGGTGTCGTCCCTCATTCGTCCAGGAGTGTTCGTATCGTAGAAAAGGTTTCAGTCGTAGTCGTCTGGACGCTGTTTTCAGACTCAAGACGTTTCGGCTCCCATCCGGAAGTCATTCTCAATTGTGAAAAAATTGGACGGGAACTGGAAATTTAAGCTACTCTGAGTTACATAAGCCCCGCCCTCAGGAAGGAGACGTCAGACCTCCCTTATTCATATTAAGATAAATACAGTCTTAAAGGTCTGTAAACCAAAATGTTGACAAAATGGTCGCCCAAATTTTGCCGAAATTCTAAACACAGGATTGAAAGTCAAGTTGATCGACGGGTCTTTTATTGCACATTAACGCTAGACAATAACTGACATTTAGAGCTGGACCGATAACTGTGCCAGGCCGACGCGCCGGCCGATATCGGCTTATTGCAGATATGTCGCTGTCAGAGTACACGTCGGCCGATAAGTACCGAGCAAAAACAGAAATGTCAAACTAAATTACAGAAAGCGCTGTAAAGTTGATTTTATTTTTTTTTTTTTATCTGTAAATTGAACTCAATATGAATCTTGGTCACAATTTTTTTTTAAAAAGCGAATGTAAGAGATCCGAATCAAGATTGTTTGTTAACGTTATGTTTTTTTTGTTATTTTTTTCCCTTTTTTAGTATCGTTATCAGGTTTTTTAAATTACCAAATATCTATCAGTATTGGCCTAAAAATCCAGTATTGATTGGGCTATACTAATAGGTTATTAATGTGCTATGACGCTGTAAAATGTTTTTTAATCAATTGTTTTTAAACACAGAGTAAATGTCTGTTTTCCATTGTTATCCGTTATTTTTCATCATGTCCAACACTTCAGTTACAGGAATATAGCTTTAATTACAGATTGGTCCTGTAACTGTAAATTGCTGAAATGAACGTTAACATCTCAGTAAGAATTATTGCAGAAATGTGCCATATTCTGCTGCATGGAGATTCTGCCATACCAAACATCATTCAAAATCTGCCAAATTAAAGTTTCCTTCCACGTAAGCAAGCATACAAACCGGTTAGGACATCATTTAATACTTTTCAAGAATCATGGGGATCCCCTTTGAAATTCAGCATGTTACTGATCCGGCACGCAGCCCTCTATTTAAATGTAATCTCGACGTTTTGAACTGAGTCGTGCTGCTCGAAACCACCGTCGGCAGTTAATTCTACAAATTTAGATTTGGTGTCAGTGGCTCCTATTGTCTCTCGGGTGACTGATGTATTGACAGCTGGCTCAGGAAAGAACAGCCAGTCCAGTTCATCAGTGATCCGTCTCCATGCAGAGCTGAAATAAGTGACAGGCTGTTGTTGTTTGTGTGACTGCAGCGTGTTTGAAGGGGAATTGTCAGAAACCATCCCAGTGGTTCACGCTTCCATAGCAGGCTGTCGCATCATAGGGAGGATGTGTGTGGGTGAGTAATCCTGTGGGCGCACGCGCACACACACACACACACACACACACACACGCTCGCTTCTTAGGTCTGTTGTTTCCTTTTTCATCTGGCTTCTGGAAATCTTTATAGCACATTGATCCTTTACACCAACACCTTTCTTTCATCCTTTTGATTTTGATCTTTTTCTTGTTTTCTTTTTCAACTCTCTGGTCCCAAAATCTGTTCACCACACTCTTCTTCTCTTATCTTCCCACCGACACAACAGGCCAGACAGAAACAAAAGCTAAATCTTTGGGAAATGTTTTGCTCAGTTACTGAGATAGGCAGTTTATTTATTCTGATCGGTGTCTTCGGGCGTGTGATCTTTAAGACATCGCCAACACGTTTGTCCTGTGATCAGGTAACCGTCACGGCCTCCTGGTGCCCAACAGCACGACAGACCAGGAGCTGCAGCACATCAGAAACTGCCTGCCCGACGCAGTGAGGATCCAGAGAGTGGAGGAGAGGTTGTCTGCGCTCGGGAACGTCATCGCCTGCAACGACTACGTAGCGCTGGTCCACCCCGACCTCGACAGGGTGAGACGAATAAACGCACACACACACACACGGTCGTGTCTCCATCGCTTCAGAGGACATTACATTGACTTACCCCTAACCACTACTTGCCTAATCTTAACTTAAACCTAACTTCAAACCAAGTCTTCACCCTAAAACTTTAATGATTTACGTTGTGGGGACTTGCGTTTTGTCCCCAAAAGGAAGGCGAGTCCCCACAATGTGACTGTGTAAACAGATTTATGTCCCCACAACACGAGTTCACCTCAGCTCACAGCGAGTGACGGGCTGTAACGTCCTGGTTTTAGTTAGTTTGTTTAGTTAATTCGAAATTTGATAACCAGTTGTTTTAGTCATTTATCAAGTAATCTTCACCAGTATGCTTGCTTTTCTCATTCATATCGTCATAAACTCAGTGTTCGTGGGCTTTTCGCCTCCGGTGATTTGTGGTTTCTTTCATAAACTAAATGGTTTAGTCAAATAAATAATGACGAGATCGATTGGTTAAGCCCTAGTTCACATACAATTGTAATGAAAAGAAATAAGCCGTAAAGTTGCAGGTGACAACAAAATGACTTTTGTTGATATCTGACATCATTGAACACATGCCTGCCGCCCCCCCCCCCCTTCAGGAGACAGAGGAGATCCTCGCAGACTCTCTGAAGGTGGAGGTTTTCCGTCAGACGGTAGCAGAGCAGGTCCTGGTCGGCTCCTACTGCGCTTTCAGCAACCAGGGAGGCCTCGTCCACCCGAAGACGTCTATAGAAGACCAGGACGAGCTGTCGTCTCTGCTACAAGTTCCCCTAGTGGTGAGTGATGGGGGGCGGGGTTAACATCTTTATGATCCCAGGACTCGACTGTAACAGCCAGCTAGTTGAGTCAACCTGTTTTTTGTTTTTTCACCCTCTGTATATCATCTTAGTGTGCTTGTGTTACATTTGGTTGATCGGTTGCAAACGCTGAAGCAATGCAATCGCTTGAGTTGAGACGGTGTCGTCCCTCATTCGTCCAGGAGTTTAGTTCTATCGTAGAAAAGGTTTCAGTCGTAGTCGTCTGGACGCTGTTTTCAGAATCAAGACGTTTCGGCTCCCATCCGGAAGTCATTCTCAATTGTGAAAAAGTGGCTACAAACCGCACATTTGAAGACAGCGAGGTGAAGAGTCGAAGTAGAGAGAAGAGTTGGTTTGAAAGAGGAGTCAAAGAAGCCATTTTTGTGAAAAAAAGAAAACCCCTCTTTGAACAGAAATGGTGGTCTGAGATTCAATCTGCCCAAAGTTTACCACAGTGTATTAACACCGTGGTCAAGCCGATCACATGCTAATCAGGTACTTAACAGTGATGAGGGAGGTGCAGCCAGAAAACAATAGGCCTGATTACTGATTACTGGGCCATCGTGGAAACAATTAGGTCAGTTTCAGGTGAAACTAGCTATTAACAGATACTCAGGTAGACTCCTTCCTGAGGGCGGGGCTTATGTAACACAGAGTAGCTTAAATTTCTGAGTTCCCGTCCCATTTTTTTCACAATTGAGAATGACTTCCGGATGGGAGCCGAAACGTCTTGATTCTGAAAACAGCGTCCAGACGACTACGCTCGAGTTGAATAAAAAAACAATTGGCAGCCTAGCCCAGCAGGCTGTGTTTGCTCATTCATAGAAGCACACAATTTCACCTAATCGTGCCGACAAATGAGAGACGGCACATGAAAAGGAGGTTTAAACCCTAAAACGCATCACTTCCTGCGAGGCAGTGGATTTTCAGATATCGGCCGTTTCAGATTTTGTTACATCGACCAGCAGGAACGAAGGGAAACAAACGGTTCGTTATATAAAAGTGAGTTAAATTTTGCACACGGTAGTAAAGCTGACTTCCTGTTCAGGCCGGCACAGTGAACCGGGGCAGTGAGGTGATCGCGGGGGGGATGGTGGTCAACGACTGGTGCGCGTTCTGCGGCCTGGACACCACCAGCACCGAGCTGTCGGTCATCGAGAGCGTCTTCAGACTCAGTGATGCGTCGCAGCCCTCCGCCATCGCCACCAGCATGAGGGACTCTCTGATCGACAGGTGACTGACACACACACACACACACACACCTTTTTATTTTTGTCTAGTTATATTTGAACTTGAGATTTGCTCATCATTTTTCATTTGCACACAAGCTGAAAACATATATTTCACATATTCAACCTAAAAAAAGTTCATTAAAGGAAGTCTGAGGATGAATTTAATGAACCCAGATCTCGTTTGACCCGTAGCTTTGATTGATTTATTTATTTTTTTACACACGTTAACAGAAATGATTGTAACACTGAACCTTCACAACACTTGTGGGCCAGACTGACTCATTGATACTCACTCACACGCCAACACACACAGACAGAGAGACACTGTATAAAATTACCACGTGTGATGCTTTCTTCTTCCTCACAGGCTGAAAAAGGTGTCTCTCACACACACACACACACACACACACACACACACACCGAGGCAACCATCTGTTCTTTTTACAACTACTCACCACTTGCAGTTAAACTTATTTTTTAAATGACTCCTCAGTAGTGTTACTTCACACTGGACTTGTGTTCTCTGCAAGTTTACTTGATCTTTCGTCAGTCTGTCATACAGACCTTCAGAGGACTTTTCTGTTTACACGAGCTGCCCCCCCCCCCCTTTTTACAAAGTATTAAATTGGAGATTAGCTGTCGCCTAAAAATGTGTCCAAGTTCGAAGTATTTCAAACGGATACAGCTTGTCTGCCCACAGTTTGTGTCATTGTCGGGAATATAGCTGGACGTTTTGGAAAATACGCGTATTAGCGTTTGTCATGAGAAGACTGATACCGCTCGATTAATGTGAAGCTACAGCCAGCAGCTGCTTAGCTTAGCGTCAAGTCTGGAAACAGGGAAATCAGCTGGCCTGACTCTGTCCGAAGGTAACACAATCCACCTCTCGGCACCTCTAAAGCTCGCTGATCAACACTTCACATCTCGTTTGTTTATTCTGTACGAAACCGTACAACCTCACCGGACTCCGCCGCTCCCCTCAGCTGTACGGAGCGCTTTAGCATTTTCCAGCCTGCAAGGGTCTTCTGAATAGAAGACATAATGAACGTTTATAAATGTGTTCAGTGTAAAATCTGATTAGTTTGACTTCCTGGGAAATGGCATAATGTAAACGGTAAATGGACTGTACTTGTATAGCGCCTTTCTAGTCTTTTCCGACCACTCAAAGCGCTTCAACTACAAATCACATTCACCCCAATTCATACACTGACGCTCATCAGTACGGAGAAACTACTTAATCATACACACACACAGCCCTCGGGTTCGGTGTCTTGCCCAAGGACACTTGGGCGTGTGGGCTGGGGGAAGCCGGGATTGGTGGACGACCCGCTCTACCTCTAAGCCACAGTTATCAGCGGCTGCGATGTACACATGTGCATAAGAATCCTTCGCCCAGCTGCCAGTAAAACCTGCAGCTTCGCCGCTCTAACGGCCAGAAATGGCAGCGCTGGGGGTGTTTGTGTGTGTGTTCATCTCTGCCTGATTCATTTTGAAGAACAGTCCGTCTCCCCGTTCCCTGATATCCTGTTTAATCTGAAACTAGCGCTGAGTTACAGGAACAGTCAGACATTAAATGATGTTTCCCCGTGGTGTTAACCCTCTCCTCTCCTCTGTTTCCCGTCAGCATGGCGTAAGCCGCCTCTGCAGTGTCCTGCAGTTGAAGAGCTCTGCTGCGGTTCGCCTGGTCTCACACGTTACGCCAACAAGCTGCCGGACCTCATTTCTCAACTTTGAAACACCTCCTTCCACACAGAGGACAGCTCACCTTCACTCAGAAGTCAGAGCTCCCACCTGCAGCCATGTTACAGCGATCACATCGTTCCCTTTCCAGCATTTGGTTTAATGAGTCTAAAACCTTTCCTCTGGTTACCCGCGGTCATTTCTGACATCAGCTTTCTGCGAGGAAATGACCGCTTTCCAGTAAAAGATCCTGGCAGTTGAAACATGTTCATCTGTACATCCACCACCTCATCTCCACCGCTACTCATTGTAGTAGTTTTCCAAAGTAAACACTGTTGTTTAGAGAGGCCTGAAGTTGTTAACGTGGTGATAAGGCTGCTGGAGGATTTCTGCTACGACAAGGAAAGACTGGCGCAGAGGTGGCGAAAGACCACATTTACATACAAGTTGAGGAATCTGATTTCAGCCTTTGTGGCACTAATGTGAATATTGTTTTAACCAAACAGGTAGAAATATAATTTAAAGTTTTCTCCCAGTTTGGATAGACCAGACGTGACCAAGGCTGTGCTAAAAGGAATTAAAAATCAGTTTTATTTTTGTGCCTATATCGTTAAAAAGCCACTAGAAAAACCCCTGACCTTAACCTCTTTTGGTAGGAGGCTGTGTTCTGGATGTAATTCTTAACCCTGAGCGGAAACTGTCAGCTGCCTCGACAGAATCGCCTCCCCGATGCTTCGGCAACCCCGACGGGTGACAGCACCCCAGCACGCTGCTGTCGCTTAGTCAGCCAGGAAACACGTTT
This sequence comes from Siniperca scherzeri, assembly GCA_027580175.1. NCBI lineage: Eukaryota > Metazoa > Chordata > Actinopteri > Centrarchiformes > Sinipercidae > Siniperca > Siniperca scherzeri. Next base: position 33,744,886 of record CM050843.1, on the reverse strand, counting down.
TGGTTCTTGCCTCTGTTGCCTGCAGCTGTCAGGGATTCCCATCGACACACACCCGCCTCAAAACTGTCACCTGCGTCACCATCTCAAAAGTTTCTCTGACGCTTGAAGGCTGTCACCCACGGTTGCTTCTGTCGATGAGGCAAAGACCCAACATTAATTTGAAAGTAAGAACCTTATTGTAGGTTTAAGAGCGACGCTTCGTCCGAACGAGCTTCCTTTCAGAGGTCTGAAATCACTCGATTTGATATTTGAGGCGTCCAACACGCAGTATGATAAATATACAGGTAGAGTGGGATTTCAGTGTCGCGGGGCTCGTATGTAATGTTTACACAAAACCTGTCTGAAGAAAAAGTCAACAGATTGGAGCAGAGATGGATGGATGAAGTGATAAATGCAGTGTTTCTGTAACAAATCAAGGCCTGCCTGGTGAAGTCTTAACGTGGTAGATGTTTCGTAACGAACGTCTTGTAAAATAAAATAAGTCACCCTCTTTTTTTTTTATCTGTTTGATGTGTTGTTTTGAGATAAGGTGTCTTGAAAAACAGGATCAGAATTAATGTAAGTACTGTATGGAAAAAGGGTTACTCAAGATACTGCAAGTGCAACTTTGAGGTACTTCTTTAAAGTATTTACTTTGTGTTTTACACTTGTACTTCTTATTCCACTCATTTATTTGACAGCTTTAATTACTTTGCAGACTAAACTTATACATGATAAACATATAAGACAATAAAATACAGTGTTAAACCAGTTGTCAAGGACAACCTTTTGTCTTAGTGAGGGCGTAGTTGTCTCCTTGTCATGTTTCCGATGTGCGAGTTGTCAGCTGCTGTTAGTAGTGAAAACTAGCTACAACAGTATTGATCCGTCAGTAACAATAACTGATAATCAGATTTCAGCCACAGGAGACATTTTACTGCAGAGCCAGTACTTTTACTTTCGATCCTTAAAGTACATTTTGCTGATTATACTTCTGTAATAGGGTTTTGGCTGCAGGACTTTTACTTGTAACGCAGTATTTTTTTTTACATTCAGTAAGTAAAGGCTCTGAATACTTCCTTCACTTTGTGGGAACCACATCATATATCCTGCACTTCCTCGTGCTAGCGTCTGGTGGTCTTTGAGACATAATTAAACCAAGCAGAAAACATACAGAACCACACAATGAGCCCATGAAGAGCAGATACAAAAAAAAAATATATATATATATTTTAAAGGCAACTTTTTTTATTTATTGGCAAATGCTTTGAATAAGTTTGTAGCAATGCATCTATGTACACCCCTCCAAACAGTGACGATGTCAGAAAGCCTAAAGAAAAACACACACTTTGTAATACAGCTCGATTATATGATCGTTTATACGCACACATTTTTTTGTTTGTTTCAAACATACACTTATTTTCAGTTTTTGGTTTGGGAAACATCTAAAGAGGCTTGTTTTTTTTTTTTTGCTAAATTAAACAATACGATTATATCTATTGCGTAAAATCAATATACATTTATAAAAAAAAAAAAAAAGTCAAAACATGCAAGGTTTGTAGTGCATCACAACCGATTCTGTCTATAAAGTCTTATTAAACAAAGGCAGACAGACGAACAGAGCAGCAGTGCTCTAGAGAAGGGGAGCAGATACAAAAAGAAGAGATAATTGTTATATAGATACAATAAATCCTAAAAAAAAACAATCTATGCCAACTCTTTTTTTTATATTTGTATTAATTTATGTGCAAAAGAAGCTCATTCATTTCAAACATTAAATACATTTTATTATGTCTAATGCTCAACTCTATGCTACCGTGACGCGCGCAGCGTTCGTACAAGCTGTCTCAACAGGAGGCGGCGTCGCCCTCGCAGCGGACCAATGATGTTAAAGCAGGGCCTCATTTCACCGCGAGTTAGCTGAAAAGCATCGCTGGGATCTGATTACTTCCGAGCTTCTACTCCTGCCAAGCGCAGGCTGTGTCAGCTTTGCTCAATATACAAAATGGGATAATTTTATTGGCATTTCGCTGCGCTGTCCAAGCCTGCCAAAGGGAACAGAAACAATAAATCACACCGAGTGTCAAAACAAACAAAAAAAAAAAACATCCCGTCCCGTAATCACCCCCATGTAATTGCTTGTGACCCCTTGTTTGCCTCTGTGGAGACAGTGTCCCCTCCTGTACTGCTATTCCTAACCAATGCCATTCAACAGTGTCGGTTTCAAGCTAGATAATTGCTTGCCTCCAAATATTCCCATATTTTACAATTGTGGTTTTATTGTTTTACTCACACAGAATCCATCAGAAACAAAGCATGAAAAGCAAGCAAGCATTTAACTTCCCGACTGTTGGAACAAAGTGCATCCCTCGTGTTTCCACTGCCTGAAATCTACCGGATAGGCCTTTAAATCTGCTTCACCTGATTGGTTGTTTACGACATTAAACGTACGTGTGGCTGAAAGTGGGGGAGCGTTGTGCAGGAAGACAGGGGAGTAGTGATACTACAGTTGTATTGTGCTTACAGGGCAAAAGGACATTAACTTCAGTGTGTCAGTTATGGCTGTTAACATGCTGTTGAACTGCCGGACAGGATGTAGCAGCGTGTGGCTAGTGTTGCTAATGCTAACTTCCCTTCTGTGACCGAGCAGTTAGTGCATTACAGTAGCTTTACAGGGGAGGGAGTGGATTAGTGTTGCTGTGTCTTTCAAGGTGTGGGAACCTGCAAGGGTGCGAGGGGATAAATATTGCACATGTAAAATTACTGTAAATGCTCTTAAATTTACGTGTATACAGTCATTTTTTAGCCTGATTGTCAGCTACTCGGTAGCCAGTGGCGAGTTGGCCAGTTGAGCTTCAGGCTGACGGTAAATGTATGATTAAAACAAACACAGAACTAGCTATATAAACACAAACTAAGCTACAGCTAATATCTCAAACAAAAGACATTAATTAAAAAACTAAAATGTGAGTTAAAAAAGTTAAAAGGTAAAACAGCAATCACTACGAATCTATCTTTCAGCTTGTGCTACTGCTGTTGCAATGACGAGAATATGGACTGACAGCAAATTACCGGATAGTTATGAACCTAACTGTGCTGCGTTTTCACCTGCGTACGTATCAGAGGGTTTAAACTCAAAGCAGTATCAGTGACTTCATCAGCCGAGCTTCAAATTACATCCTGAACTCTGACCGGCTTGCAAGGTTTCAAGTTTAGCTCGCCTCGATACATATATATACGTATAGTTTTAAGGATGAAAATACTCGTTTTACTCGCAAATTCCAAACTCCAAAGCCATTGGTTGGTTTGTCCCACCTTTTCAAAATAAGAGAATTCAGTCTGTGTGAACGAGAGAGAAAATGAAACTAGAAACACTCAGAGCTACCACAGGTATAATTTTGACTTCTAACTCTGAGGGCAGGAAGGACACACAGGATGTCGTCTGGCTTTTGTAGCTAGTGTTGTACTTACTGACCGATATGAAGAGGGTGCTCGACTACGACAGAGAGAGAGAGGGACAAGGGGTTTCTGTCACATGTACGCTGACTGACAGGGTGCTGCTACGTGGGCCTGCAATGCAACAAAGTGGAGAGGATCATGGAGTTTGTGGGTTCTGAAACCATACACCTCTCTTTCCCCCCCCCCGTCCTCCCAGCACCTGAAGATGTCCCGCTCTCCCTCCCCCTCCCCCTCCCTAGCAGCCGAAGGTCTCTTGCGAGGCGTAGACCATGTAGAGGAAGCCGTCCTCGTCTCTCTCCTGCTCGTAGATCTCGGAGATGGGCGTGGACACTGACACCATGCTGTGCTGGTTGACCAGCAGGAAGAAGGCCTGCGTGGGGTTCAGCTGCAACCGACGCCTGGGGGGGGGGGAAAGGAAAAAAGAAGTTGAGGAGGTATTATTGCTTTGTGTCGGACGCTCATGACAAACCACCCACCGTCACTTGTTCAGTTAGAAGAAAAACGTTTGAAAGTCTACAGTTTTACTCTTTACGTCTTTTTGGATTATGGTCTTAATGGTGCGTTCCTGTTGGGAAGGTATCTTTTTGGTGTAAAGAATCACAGACTGACTGAACTGGTAAATATCGCTGTGGTCAGAAGGATTGGCTGTCCTGAGTCTTGGGGGTGCGTTCCATTCTGCTAATTATGTTTCCTCTCTTCACCGCTCCTCCATCCTGTGACCTGAAAATCGATGGAGGTCCAGGTTCAATGAGGATATTTCAATCCCTCAGATGTGTCTCGGAGGAGACAAAGAGCAAGGTGTATCCTATGTGTTTTTTATCAGAGGGCAACGCCCCTTTGACCGTAATCTGTTTATTGATTGGTCAGCTGGTGTGATGGGACAGTAAAAGGAACAGCTGTACACTGCAGATTAGGAAAACTACCTGTGGAAACAGGAATAACAGCAGCTTATTATTCACGTTTATTCATAAATAAAAAATATTAGAATCTGAATCATGAAAACAACTTTGTTCAGCTAAAATACCTTTTCTTATTTTCCGCTCCCAGTGCATCTTGGCTCATTCGGGAAAAATATTACAGTCCTAAACAGCCGCACAGTCATTGTTATCATCATTATAGTCTTAAGTCAACAGCCTGAGACTGAAAAAGACGCCACACTTACTGAACCTGTGGTCTTTCACAAACTAATTAGGCTGTAGATTTTATTTAGGCTAGAACATTTATATCCGTTTACATTTCTCCGTCGCATCTGTCTTGTTCTTTCAGTAACACGCACATTTTAATTCTCTACTTGTGTTATTTCTATCAGTCACGTTCCGCGAGCTCTAGCCAGGTGTTTTTTTTCTGTTAAACCGTTACTGACACTACTGCTACGCATCCTCGCTGGGGTGAGTGGGGACGTCCCGTTTCGGTAAACAACTCCAACTCCGAGTTAAGACGTGAGGGAAGCGAGGAGCCACGTTAGCCAAATGAGAAGCACCTTGGTACTTGGTTGATTGAGGAGGTTAACTGTGTGGGTGACAGCAGGCAGGTCCTCTAACGTGTGCAAACCAACGCGCACACACACCTGTTTGCCCCCCCCAGCTGTGTTAAACTGCTCACTATTGGACATCGTAACCAACGTGGATTGAAACTACAGCGGGTGAGTGTTTGATACTAAAAAGACTTGACTTTGGGTGTATCACTGCTTTAAATTGCAGGATTTCTGGGTACAGAGGTCCTTACATTTCAAACAGTTGGTTAATTAGAGCTGCCAACTGTTGCATAGTGTGCTTTAATGTCCATCGATCCGTGTTTTATTGACGAATGTGATGCCTATAAAAAGGGATGAAAAGGTCCTGCCTTATTCAAATTCAGGGAGAATAAATGGCCCGGGCCACCGTAAAACACTCGAGATAACAGCATCATTAACGTCATAGTCGCAGATTCATTTTATGTCGGCTGACTCATTAATTAATCGATGAGTTGTACACATCGTACATCACTGAAATACATTCAACACTTTGCAAAAATAGTTTTTACTGTAATAGTTTTTCCATTTGACAGGACTGATGTATCGCGTTAACCTTCATTTGCAGAACTAGCTCGACTAGCCATGTCACGCTTAGTTTTAAGAAAGACGTTGACTGAATGCCACCCTGAGGAATCGATGCAATCACACATTTGTCTCATTTTTAACTCACTCTTCTCGTTTCACCTCCTCTCAGACTCCTCTTTCCCTCCTCAGCCTTCATTTTTGGGTAAATGCTCTTCGGCCCCAACATTTCTTGGCTCTAGACAAAGATCTACAACATGCCGACCAATTGTGAAAAGGCCCTGAGTTAGGAAGACAACGTCACCAAAATAACTGCCTTTTATATTTCTTCTCGTCAGCGTTTAAGGTTGATTATTATTATTAACGATCCTGTCAAACCGCACAGATATATTGTGGTATTTCTGCACTGTAGGACAGCAAAATCCTAATTTACTGCCCCATTATTCTACAGCTGAACGTAAAGTCTACTTTTAATCCTTCCGTGTTTTGAAGCAGTGCTAAGGGTTGTAAACAAACTGGTCAACTGCAGCCTCAGCAAGCTGCCAAATACACACACTTCATCTTACTCCTATGGTATGTAAAACAATACCAGCACACATGCTAGCTCACAGACGGCTCCAAATATATAAACACATACCAAACATACACCTCAGTGAACCTGACCTACATTGGTATCCGATTCAGCAACCTATAATAACCGCAGCGTCCTCATAGGTGTGAGCCTTAAGGTGTGGGTGTGTGTGTGTGTTTTTGTTTGTTTACCGGATGATCTTGACCAGCTCACTCATGTTGACGTGGTCAGGTACCAGGAACTTGGTCTTGTCCAAAACGGGCAGCTGCTTCTCTCCCTTGTATCTCTCGATGATCACCTGCAGCAGCCGCAGAACACGACATGCTGTAAGTCAGTCTGTTGCACACACAGTTTTTACTTGAGTCATTTCACAACTATTGTGATCAGAGACGTGCGTGGCCTTTTCTGTGAAACGTGTAGCTGTTTGTACTGTTAAGTAGCTGAGAAATAATAAATAACTGATATTAGGTATTTGAATGCTAATAAATATTTTTTGCTTATGCCCTTTCTTTGTTGGACGAGAAGGTCGATACCTCTCTCTGTCTGTATGATAAATACAGACACGAGCGTCTGTAGCGTCGTGAGATGCTTCACCCGATTTCACCCGCCCGCAACCCATCTACTATTAATCACAATGTTCATTTTTATGACCCGGCCCACCCGATTTGCAGATTATTGCGGATCAGAATCAGAAATACTTTATTGATCCCCGAGGGGGGGAAACTCTTCTTGTTGCATAACTGCGATCCGCGCATCACTACTGGGTTGTGCTTTTGCTGTCGGAGCATCGACGTTCTGAGTTGAAACGTTTTTTTTTTTTTTTTTAAAAAGCACAGCGTCTCCAAGAAACGCGTCCGGCGCCGTGACGGGTGCGAGGCCGGCAGAGCGGCCCCCCTCCCCGCGGCGTTTCAGCGCCAGGCGGCAGCAAACCGAAGCAGTGAGGAGTCAGAAATGATAATAAAATTTAACACCGCTCATAATATAACCAAAGAAGAGCTACCTTTTTACTAAATTTAAGTCCATTAAAAAAAACACGTTAAGAAATTACCAATGTGTATAACGGACAAAAAAAGGTAACGCTTAAAATGTATTATTGGGTGTAGCTATATTATGTGCTGGTGCACCTAAATGGAAAAAGTTAGTCTGGAGCCGTGGTGTGTGACTTTGAGTTCCTGGAGTCTTGTTGACCAGAGGTGGAACAAGTACTCAGATTGTGTACTTAAGTAAAAGTAAGCAATACCACAGTGTAGAAATGCACTACAAGTAAAAGTACAAAAGTATTGGTATCAAAATATACTTTAAAGCACTCAATTATATTATTGGATTATAATTATTGATGCATTAATGTGTTCATAAGGCGGAGCTCATTTGAACTACTTTTACATACTTTATCTGCTGGGCAGCTTGTGAGTTTCCCCCGGGGATCAATGACGTTTTATCTTAATTTATAATTTTACATTATTATTATTTATTTGTTGATTTATCTTTTTGTATTATCAATCTAAATGTGCAAAGTAACTAAAGTAATCTAATACATGTAGTGGAGTAGAAGTATAAAGTATCTGAGTAAATGTATTTAATTATTTTCCACCGCTGTTGATAACACTGATTGAACAAATGAGATATGACATGTTAATCAGTGCTGATAGGTGGATATTGTTACCTTTGGACAGAGCCAGGCTAGCTGTTCCCCCCCCTGTTACCTGTCTATATGCTAAGCTAAGCTAACCGGCTGCTGGTGGTAGCTTCGTATTTACCACACAGACATGAGTGGCATCAATTTTCTCATCTAACTCTCCGCTAGAAAGCGAATAAGTGTGTTTTCCAAAATGTCAAACTATTCTTTTTAAGGAGCAGACGGCAGATATTAAATTTGGCCTATCTGATTAGAAAATGCAGATATCACTGAAACCCATATAAAGTATTTTAGGTGTGTTGTCAGCTCATAAAGACAGAGTGAACCAGGCTTCATTACAGATTAAAGCCAATAAGTAAAATCAAACCCTTGTATTAATTTATTAAAATACAACATTAACGAGGTCAATATTGGGCTAATATCGCATCAAACTAAGCACTAGGAGACCAAATCGTTTTGTCAAATGATTCTCTGACTTCACTTTTGTGTAGCTCTCTACGTTATACTTCTGCCTCACACTCAAACACTCTATCCTCTGCTTTCTGCACTTCAGTAACCACAGGGGCATCGCATTCAAGAGGCTAGACGAGCGCATATGTAAATTTACATGCCGGAGCACACGGAAATCTTCCACAGGCAATGTGGGTCACAGGTGTCTGCACCGTGGTGTATTAAAGAGCAATGAAGTGTGGTGTGTTGAAATCATTTGAGCAGCAGCAGCAGCTTACGGGGATCTTGTTGGGGTGCTGATCACGGATCTGCTGGACCTCTTTGCACCGGTCAGCTGCAGGCAACAAAAGACAGAATTCGTAAACAACAAGCTGAATAACTTAAAAATAGACTTTCAACTCCTCTTTACCAGATATAAAGCTGCGATTCCCTCGCTAATAGGAACAGTTTTTTGGCTTTTTCAGTTCAAAATGAGATGCATTCATATAGATGTATCTCTATTTTGGGACGGAGAACAAACGAGCCTGGATGCATAATTTAGAGGCCCTGTTTAAGAGAAATTTGTAAAACCGTGTCACTATTTGTAGTCTTAAATCCAATTTACTCAAAGCCCACTTACAACAGCAAACGTAACAGATACGTAGAGCAACAGAGAAAGCAAGTTAAGGAGTAAATAATCAACAAATACAACAATAAAAATGTGTGAGTCATGTGCAAGCCCCCCCGTTTTAATCTTTTCCCCTGGAGGCAAAAAACAAAACAAAGAAAAAAGTACACAAAAGAAATATGTAAATTAAAAAATAAAAGTCCCATTGCTCTTGATGGAGACCCTGCATGTTTGGCCTGTTTGCTTCAGTTAATTTCCGGCACTGGGTTTGCGTTCTGTCAGAAAACCCACAGGACGTGACAAACTGCACGGTGAGATGAAGATGAAACAGCAGTAAACCAGTGCTGAGTCCAGCCCCAGCTGGACTCTTTAATGATGGCTGAACCTGCTGGCAAAAGAAATGTCTTTTGTGTCCACGTTATCCACGGCCTGCCAGCCGCTGAGAATAACCGTCGATCTGAGGAATGAACTGGTATCACCGTCTCTGATCTGCGACGCTCAGTTCATCGTGTTCTCTGACCCGCCTCCTCCTGTTTGCCCACGTCTTCCCTTTTAATTTACGATGTAATGTGTGGATTCAGGATCACGGCTCTTTCAGAGACTCCTTCATCATTTAGGTCATTTCACCGGTAGATGTAATACACACAACTAGACGTGCATTATAACAGGGCTGGGTGGAAAAAATGTGCACATAAGAATCACAATTATCTTCAATTCTGAATTGATTCAAAATGGATTTTTGTAATAATATTATGTTGTCGTAACGAAAAAGGCAGAACTCTGCAGCACTCGGGCAGTGAACAGAGCGCAGTTATGTTGTAGTTAATCTTCACAAAAGGCAGCATTTGGATTTAATTACTTTAATAATTAGCTTTGCAAGACAAATGTATTATGTGAATACTTCATACCCCTTCACCTACAGACTAACGTTAGTGGAGCACAGCACCGAACTTTACAAAACTTCAACCAACTCTGGTGGGGCGAAGAAAATAACTCCGTTTAATTTCAAAAGCGCTGCGTGCTACTTCGGCTTTTTTTTTTTTACAAAAAACATTTAACCAGTGATGCTGGTCGGTAAACTACACTTCCATTTCATTATTTCCCTACAGGAAGAAGTTAATGCAGTTAACTTGATAACCTTATGTTATGTTTCATTTGCATCGCAGTGGGAAAAGAACAGGAGTCAGTGGTTTGCCATCCAGTACACTGGAGTGAGAGCCGAAATATAGTGCCCCCTTTCTTTTAATTGAATCAAGAATCGATTATGGATCGAATTGTGACACCAAGAATCTCACGATTCGATTAGATTCTCTTACATTATAATAACTGCGTCTTTTGAGCGTCTTTCCCTTGTTATAACTGAGCTGTTCATATTCTTTTACTGTCTTGGCAGCAATTTGATGAAAACAGTTTTTTGTAAACTCTTACAAATGTGTTTTGAATCTTTGCGTGCGTGGACTCATGTTTCGCAACTTCACATATAATTCGTGTGCGAATATTGCTTTGCAATGTTTTTACCACCTAGTTTTCCAACACGCACTGCCCTCTCTATTGTTAAGAATAGCCTACTGCCCCATTTCTGAAAAACGTCAGCTACTTTTTTTTTAAACATGCAGGGTTCAAAGCTCAGATGGCGTCGAGGAGCAAAGGTGAAGTGTGAATGGTTCCTTTTGTTTAGGTCTAGGGATGTTTTTCCTCCCCAGATATGGGAAGGGAGGGACAGTGCTAATTGCTAGAATATATGCATATTTATTCAAAGATACTTTAAGTTTTTAGGCAAGATCAAATTTGAAAGCTATCACAAATTAGATCATTTTAATATTACTGTCTTGTTTTAGATATAATTCCCTTCCCTGGCTTTACATCAAAATAGTCAACGTCCCACCCATTTCTTGAGTTTGTCCCTCCTTTAAGAAATACTACTTTCAGGACTGGCTCTATTATTCATGCTATCAAAAAGGGAATATTATACTTCGGGCCAAGACCCAAACAGAGACTGAAGTTCCTCATCCTGTGTCCCATGTTTGTAACATACTGTATATTACACTTTTTATGTGTGGTATTAATGTGAGCAGGCCTGCAACCCTTCATTTAGAAAATACTTCTCTGGACCTAACTATTAAATGAAACTAAATAATCCAACTAGTTAACTTAACATCGGTTCACTCCGGTCAAGGTATCTTATTGTTATACAATACCATAGTAATGTTTGTCAGTGTGACACAGAGCGCAGAAGACAAACTGCAAGTCACTATGAAACATTATTACTCAACTGTCCCTGGTATCTTTAAACTTTAAAAGGTGGTTATAACCAAATACAACAACAACACAGCAAAGTGTGTTTCCGTCTCCACTCTGACACTGTTGCTTATCCCTTATTTCTCTCTTTGACAGGATTATGTAATGGACAGAGTCTGGGCTCCTCCCCACCCAGCACAGGGGCCGTCGTTTGGCATCAAATTACAGCATAAATCACTGAACACGTGTATTGGGATAATGTGTCAGCACATGTTGTTTTTCCTCTGAGCAAACACAAAATGTTTACTGCTAATACAGTCCAGCTACTAGCTTATCCAGTTGTGCAAAAGCTGGTAATGGCAGGCCTTGCTAGCTTCAAGGCTTGCCGAGCTAATGTGACAGTGACCCAGATGGCCTTTTTAACATTAGCAGCCAAAAGAGATAACCTACAGGCCAAGCTATTCTGGCTGCAGAGCGTCGATTTGCATTTATTTAGTTAGTTAGGTTTGACATATTATTTTTCACTCTTGACTAGCATCAAAAAAACCTGCCAAAAAGAAATATCCTCTAATCTTGACGCCCAGAAGCTTCATGCCCCATGTCGCTGTCCATCTGAGACATAAATCCGACTTTTTAAAACAACTGCGAAACACAATTACACAACACACAAGTGATCTCCACGTAACTACACTTGTCAACAGACAGGTTAAGCTAGGCGGCTAGCAGGCCAGCTAACTGCCTAGCTAGCATCTCCGCTCAGCTGTTGTTTTTAACGTTAGCTAGTTACACTGCCTCGGTGGTTTCTTACCAAATGTCCTCCTTTGTTTGAAGGGTCTGTCGGACGGCATCTCTTGTCAGTGTTGTCACACAGTTATAACCCAACGACCGTGCAGTACGACTGCTTCCAACTCGGGTCACAGAGAAACTGGAAGAGTTTTATTTTATTTCAGTTGAGCGTCTCTCGTCGCCTCCTCGGTCTGAAGCCAAAACAGCTCGCGACAAACAAAGCAAGTAAACCGAGGCGCTGACGTCACCTGCTGGATTTAAAGGGGACGTTCGCCAATTTCTTTTACTTTTCTGACCTTTTTTTTTTGTATTTTTAACACTATAACTTCATGTATGCAGCTCACACCTTTTTGGAGATTTACTATTAAGGTATTTTATTTTATATATATATATATATATATATATATATATATATATATATATATATATATATATATATATATATATATATATATATATATATATATATATTTTACATATATTGCCCAGGAGGATTAACACAGGATATTGCACAGTTATGTCAAGTATTGCATAGATGTTAATGATCAATGTGTCCAGTTTAATGTCATGTTTATAACCAAATCTCATAAAATTAGAGGTGTCAAGCTAGTAAAGCAATGTTGAGTTGTTACTTCACAAGCATTTAAAAAAAAAAAAAAAAGGTTATGAGATTAACTACGAGCAAAAGCACAGCCTGGTATGTCAACTGTGGGCATAAACCTTGCGTCATTTCCTGTCAGTGGAAAATGACACAGCGCTGAAAAGATCTATCTATCTATCTATCTATCTATCTATCTATCTATCTTTTATGCTTGTGAAGTAACAACTCAACATTGCTTTACTAGCTTCACACCTCTAATTTTATGAGATTTGGTTATAAACATGACATTAAGTAATTTAAACTGGACATTGATCATTAACATCTATGCAATACTTGACATAACTGTGCAATATCCCGTGTTTAATCCTCCTGGGTAATATACTTAAATTCCCTATTTATTGATATTGATATTTATTCATACCTCTATTACTGCTGTGCAATATCCTCCGTCTCATTATAAATCAGCTACACTTAACTTGGCAGTTCATGCACTATTACTTTATACCGTATTATTATCATCAAGTAAACCCACTTTGTACTTCACACTTATTTTATTTTATACTTATACCCACCTGGTACTTAATTTATTTTCTGACCTGTTTTATAGTGTATTATATTTTTTTTGCTTAGTGCTTCTCTTCCTGTGTGCACTGACGTGACAGCGAGCTGCTGTAGCAAAAGAGTTTCCCCTCGGGGATCAATAAGGTATTTCTGATTCTGATGACATATTTCAGAGGCCCACTACAGAAAAATGACACATTACTTCTGTGTGAGAGATTCCAGCTGTAAAACAGTGGACTTGCATCTGCTCTGTACCTGTGATTGGTGGTGACAGTACGGTTACGCAGCACTAACCCCTCCCAAATCCCCAAAAGTACGTGTATTTCTGTTTTATTGGAGTTCATCAGAGGTCAAATATAAGTAATGTCACTATAGGATAACACACTGTACATTTCTTTGTCAGTGAATGACTTTTTCAACTCAACACAATTAATATATATTTGTTCATGCATATCCACGGTAGCCCATGTGACATATAAACTTGAACCATTTCTGTATTAAGACGGTGTCGTCCCTCATTCGTCCAGGAGCGTTCAGTCGTAGAAAAGGTTTCAGTCGTAGTCGTCTGGACGCTGTTTTCAGAATCAAGACGTTTCGGCTCCCATCCGGAAGTCATTCTCAACTGTGAAAAAATGGGACGGGAACTGGAAATTTAAGCTACTCTGTGTTGCATAAGCCCCGCCCTCAGGAAGGAGTCTACCTGAGTATCTGTTGATTAGCTAGTTTCACCTGAAACTGACCTAATAGTTTCAAGATGGCCCAGTAATCAGGAATCAGGCCTATTGTTTTCTGGCTGCACCTCCCTCATCACTGTTAAGTACCTGAACAACAGGCCTGATTGCTGATTACTGGGCCATCATGGAAACTATTAGGTCAGTTTCAGGTGAAACTAGCTAATCAACAGATACTCAGGTAGACTCCTTCCTGAGGGCGGGGCTTAAGCAACACAGAGTAGCTTAAATTTCTAATTCCCGTCCCATTTTTTCACAACTGAGAATGACTTCCGGATGGGAGCCGAAACGTCTTGATTCTGAAAACAGCGTCCAGACGACTACAGATGAAACCTTTTCTACGATATTTCTGTATTTGGTGTAATCACAACGCTTTATGGTCATATTTGTATTCTGTCACCTTCATTAAAAGTGCAAGCTCAGTTTGTGGCAAAGGGAGGGGTTAACACTTCATTACTACATTCCTACATACTGGGTTTTAATGAGGTCACATGAATAAAAAAAAAAATAAATAAAAAAATTGGTTTGTTGATTTAGCAGTTATTATTATTTTACACAAAGCGGTGGGACCGCAAACAATGAGGAAGCCAACATTAACAAAACACGAGTTAATGGGTAAATTTCACACACAGAGCAACGTTTTCTAAGTCTTCGTGTGATGCATATAAAACGTATGAATGCCTGGATTAATAGACAAACAACAACGCGTGCGTACATTACTGTATTATAGATTCCCCGGAAAAATCACTTATTTTCATTTTTTTTAATATTTTTGCTTCTATTGTTAAATATGTTTATTATTATTGTTGGTGTTAGTTACTTTTGTCATGACTTATTTATTGTTTATTTGCACAACACATCATATCTCACTGCTAAAGGATGTCTGTATGTTGATCCTGTTCAATTAATAAAATAAATAAAAATCAAGCCATCTTTGCTGCCGTTTAATTTAAAAATTGAGTGAGAACTTGTTTTAATAGCAAGTCTTTTCAAGGATTTACTGATCATTTTCAGTTAATATTTCTCTCGGAGACATCTCTTGTGTTTGTCGTTGTGGGACAATGTCTTCCATCAACACCTCACTACAAACCAGCTTTTTATGTGCTTGATATTGTGATTTATACTCGTTATTTTTCCCGTTCGAAGCTGCTACTACACACTTAAACATGTCTAGAAAATTGCATGAAATTTAAGATTCAATGTTGTGTTCAAGAAACAGGGATGTAAACTGTGAAAATATACTTTTAAATAGGCTAAATTCCTGCTACACGTCATTCTAACTAGCATCAATCGGACGTTAAAATACATCAGATCAATCTTTAGGAGGAAGAAAAACATTTGTACAGGACTGTAGTTATTGTTAACCTTGTGTTCACTCCTATCTCTTCTACCAAAGTTGCACAACAACTTTATAAGGTGATAATATTGTGTTGTAGTAATGTGCTGTTGCCCAAAAAATCAATTAACGATTAAACGACGGAGTAAGTCTCTGGTAGATCTCTGAAAATACATTTTAGTCTAGTGTCAAATTAGTAAACGTCAATAGTTTAACTTCTCCCCAAAACTGAACACTGGCACAACGTATACAAAGTACATGACGACAAACACGACGACTTTTTAAAATTTCTTAATTCGTTAAAAATAACATCAGAAACTTGACATGGCAAGAGCAGAGAAGTGTTTGTAGTGTAGTTTCGCTGCTCACCAGTGAAATACTGTACTTCAACATATTTTGCCAACAAAATAAATAACAACAATCTGGAAAAAAACATCCTCAAACTCAAAGATGTGTTGTGGTCTCTCGCTCTCTTGTACACTGTGCAGACATGTATGCACTGGTCCAGTCTGAAGTTTTCCTACTTCTGCCAGAGGGATTTTACCATGTGCTGAAATACCTAAGAAATAAACACAGCGACATAAACAGTATGCATCGAGACGAGGCCGAACTGGAATGCTAAAACATGGAAAAAGAAATTTGCCTACAGAGTGATTGACTGTCATAAAGGTCCACACATCTTGTCATAGATTCAATTTTATCCACCTTCAAATTCTGACGTTACTTCCTGGTACAGCGAGTGCATAAAAAGCTTCTGGTAAACAGGCTCTTTTCATTTAGCAAGACAAAGAAAAACGTTTGGCTGTTTTTTTTTTAAACATGAGAGAGTAATGAGTCGGGGCAGCAGTTCCTTCTTTTTCAGTCTGATGGGTTCTGGATGACGATCAGGAAATAGTCCTTATCTGTGAAGAAAAAGGCAAACTAGTTAAACCCATAGATTTAAAAAAAAAATAGTCCAATACAATTTGAGCATGTGGCAACACATACTAAGAAACAGATTGCAAATAGGGCTGGGTATCATTTTGAAAGCTTTCCATACAGGTACCAACATGACACCAAAACAATACGTTTTTCATTACCTCACATTGAGGGACATAAAAAATGTTATCTACAAAATTCAACACACAAAGCACCCATACAAGACCTTCCTCTAAACAAAACACTTTATTAAATTAGCAAGGTTATTACTTAAATCAGAAAATATCGAATCAAAGAGTAAACAAGACTAAGAATCTATATTCTTAGATAGAGACGCATTTTGGTCTGTAGCTAAACAGCATTAAAGTTCGAGACCCAGCCCTACTTGCAACGGAAGAACCCGTGAGGTCAGCTGAATAATAAAGGCTTTAAAATAGACTCTTCTCACTAAATTATCAGATCATCGACACCCAAACTGTCCAGAAACGCTTCACTGTGAGCTGCATCCTGCCTGTTTCCAGACTGAGGGAAACTGCAATGCAGAGGCTATGAACTGGACGTCACGTTTACAAAGGGGGCAGTAACTCTAACTAGTTCGTCTGCCTGACTCAACTATAATAGCTAGTGTAGTGGAATAAGTTTCACTGCCAACTGGTGACAACCAGAAAATACTCCTCTTGATTGTGTTTTATTTTTTAAAACTGATGCGACTTCCTGACCTGGATTTGCCACGGCACGCTCTTCTAAGACTGACAGTCTCCAGTATCTTTAAAAGGCAGCACTTCTGTAATCTACAGCTTCATGCAAAGAGTCTACTCATAACTCTATGCAAAGTTCTTGCAAGACGTTGCTTGTTGCTCCGAATTTCTATTGCTGTTTTACAATCAGATATTCTCTTAAATGACTGGTTCACATTTGTTTACGTCTATCTTAAAACAGCTCTGACATGCCCATGTGTGCATTGAAAGGGTTACTGGTCGCTGTAGTTGTTCCTCCAGTCCACACCGGCTGCAAAGAAATCCTTTCCCGAAGCAATTTCAACGTAAGAGATGGGGGGACAGAATCCACAGTCCTCTTTCTGTGTAAGAATGAACTGTAATGTTCAGCTGAAGCCAACGTGAGGATTCAGCAGTCTGAGTTACACGACCCAAGTGCCTTCTTCAGAAGTTACCGTCTCTTTTATTTTATACTTGTACCCACTTGGTACTTAATTTATTTTCTGACCTGTTTTTATAGTGTTTTATAGTGTATTGTATTATATTTTTGCTAGCACTTTCTCCTGTGTGCACTGACGTAAAGGTGAGCTGCTGTAACAAAGAGTTTCCCGTCGGGGATCAATAAAGGATTTCTGATTCTGATTCAGTATGAAAATCCCTCTTAGTGTCTGTCTCTTACTGCTCAGCTAGGAAACGCAAAGCAGGAAGTTGGTACTAAAAAGATAATAACTTTGCAAGACACCCCCATGATTTGTCTAACTCCGACTGCTGAAGCCTGATTGGCTCCAGCACAACGAGAACTGTGGATTTTGTCACTTACGTTGAAAATTGCTTAAAGAAGGAACAGGAGGCGTGATTACAGCGACTAATAACGCTTTCAACGTACACATGGACATGTGAGTTCTGTTCAATGATAGACTTACTGCTTGTTTGGACAAAACAGACTCATAAGTTCATAGTTCATCATGAACAACAAGAAAGTTCACATGACAGGAGAACTGTCATGGTCTTTAAAAGTTACTCATCAGTTATGACATAACTTAAAATAAAGACAGATTTCACATATTTGTTTTGATATTTGAGGAATTTAGCTCTGTATATGTCGCATGAACATTTCATTTTTTTTAATCCTGGGGCAGCTGTAGCTCAGGCGGCAGAGCGAGTCAGCCATGAATCGTAGGGTTGGTGGTTCAGTCCCCTGTCCGCGTGTCGAAGTGTGAGCAAGTCACAAAAACCCCAAATTGCTCCCGATGTGCACGTACGCACAGTTAATTGTAATTTCCAATATTAATCTGTACATTACAGAAAAATAGGTTGGAACTTGAGTCTAAAAGGGGAAAAATCTCTAAGCAGTGTGGCACTGAACACGCTTTTTTAAAATTTTAATGCCCTCTACCTCTTGTTCCTAACACGTCTGCTAAACGAGTCTGCATTTCAAACTGGTTGAACATTAAAAAAGTTTCAGCTGAATAGGAGAGCAAAGCACTGTTACAACTTAAGAGTTGTCTAGAGTGGCTCTCGGTGCTTAGAGGAGAAATCGCCCGTCGAACAGGAGTTTGATTTGTTGTCAGACACGGATTCCTATTACATCTCAAAAGTCGTCCCCCCCCCCCCCGTCACCTGGAGCGATCATGATCTCGTTCTTCTTGGAGCGCACACGGAGAAAGGTGAGGTCGTTCAGGGGGTCGATGTCTCGGACGGTGCTCCTGGCCTTCATCACCAGCTGGTGGATCAGTCCTGCGTACTGCACTGTGCTGGCGTTGTCCAGAGTCGTCTTGATGGGGATTCCTGAGGGGAGAGAGGGAAATGGGTTCATTTACATGTGCAAAGACTTTCCATCCAGATTAAGTAAACTGTTACTGGAAGTTTGATTTATCTGTAACCTGGTTATATATTTGAACTGAGGTCAAGACGGGAAGAAGCATAACTCAGCTGACAGACTTGGATCATTTGCCAGTGTTTCTGATTACTATAAATCTGTCCTGGGTCTAATTTTATTCAGTTTTTCTTCTACATGAAGTGAAAACGGATGAAAAAATAGTTCCTGTGGCTGAACGGCAGCCTTGCTAGCAGCGGAGTAAAACCATTAAATGAACCAATGTTTTAAAAACGCCAGACAATTTTTTTCAAATCTCTGTATTTTCCTTTTCTTTCTCTGAATCACTACGCCACTCACACACGCGTCAAGATAACAACAAACCATGTAAACTAAGCTCATTACGGCGATAATCTGACTACAAAGCATGTGAACGTTTTAACCAAAGGGTGGAATAATTCAGCCACCAAAGACAGAGGCATGTCATCGTGCACACTACAGGTTTATTTTGACACTGCTGTCACTTCCTGTATGCATGTTCATACATCAGACACACAAACACTCCCTGGCTCCCCGTTGGTTTCAGGATCGATTTTAAGATCTTGTTGATGACTTTT
Organism: Siniperca scherzeri; assembly: GCA_027580175.1. Lineage (NCBI taxonomy): Eukaryota > Metazoa > Chordata > Actinopteri > Centrarchiformes > Sinipercidae > Siniperca > Siniperca scherzeri. The sequence goes on along the minus strand of CM050843.1, from coordinate 33,725,829 downwards.
AAGGCTCTTCATGGCTCCAGACTGTATCTTAGACCTTGTAATCCCTTATGAACCTTCACGTAGTCTGAGATCTTCGGGCAGGGGTCTCCTGTCTGTTCCTGAGTCCAGGATGGAAACTAAGGGGGACAGAGCTTTGGCCATCAGGGCCCCGAGGATCTGGAACAACCTGCCCGAAGACATCAGGCTGTCTGAGTCAGCGTCTTCGTTTAAGTCTCGTCTCAAAACACATTTTTATCTGAAAGCAGATCCTGATTTTACCTGAACTGTTTATTTTATTGCTTTATATTTCGTCATTCACTGTGATATTTTATTTCTCTTGTTGTGAAGCACTTTGTCCTTTGTTTTGATAAGTGCTCTATAAATAAAGTTTTCTTATTAAACAAACTCTGAAAGACTAAAATGGAGAGAGAGAGAGGTGGAGGTGAAAGGGCTCAGCTGTCAGCTGCACTGTTAGTACTGCTGGTAATGTAAAGGGGTGGTGTTATGGCTGGTAAATAAACAATGGGTGTCACAAACGGCTCTCTGCAAAGACCAGCAGAGACACAAAACATAAACCTAGGTATTGTGTTGATCTCTTAATAGTCTTACCTTCTGAGTTGACAATGATGATCCCCTGCACGCCCTTCTGGCCCTGGATTCGCTTCAGAGTTTCCTCTACCTCAGCCTGGAAAAACGACAACATGAGTTAGCATAATTTAATTTTAGCTGCTGACGTGACTGAAACCTACAGGTACTCACAAAAACAATACGAGCAACAGCAAATTTACCAAATAGGCGTTAGACTAGCTGCTGTCAAAACACCCTGTAGAGGGCTAACTAACTATACCGTGCTAAAATGACAACGCCCGACTAGCATAAGTAAGCTAGCCGCCGTTAGCAACGTATTAAAATCCCGCTTATGCGACTATATATTCACAACAGTCACGACGCACATGTGCACATTGTTTGTGAAACACACGGGGCAGTCATCGCATCCTACCATTGTGATTATGTGAGGAGAAAATCTGTGTCAGAAATGCGTCTCCGAGCTAAAATAACAGCTAACAGCTCTGTTTTTGTTGCTGGGAGAAGACGAGTGAGGTAAACTTCCGGGTCAGCTGCTGCGTTCGTGGTCCAGGGAAAGAGTGGGAGACGTGGGTGTCGTACTAAAATAGGCAAGCACTAGTGTCACCTTGGTTACAATCCTAATTTTTTACCCCAAAATACATTCTGTGGAATAACAAAGACATCACTTACAAAAACAAGGCAACATGGATGAATAATGGAACTATTCGCTTATTATTTTGTTATGAATTTAAATGCTTTCAGCACTACCGTATGTAAAATTAACTCGAAAACAATCAGAACTTCTGACATTTTATTTGACTGATTGATTGTCAGTGTGGCAATGTAAATACTTGGCTACAGTGTCTTTTTAATTTTATTTTCTGTGCTCTTTCACTGTTGACCTTTTGAACTCACATCCTTCTCTGAGTGTACAGAAATAGTAAACTGCACATTCTGTTATTTGTGTTTTGTAACTTTAACATGAATGCCAATAAAGCTTATTTGAATTTCCTACTAAAATGCCGTTCACCTAAGATGCCAGGCACAGGTAGACTACGTGTAAATCAAGCAAAATCCTTATATTGTCTCCTCTTTAATTATCAGTGAGCCAAACCAGTCACCTACTCTTTGCTGTGGGTTTCCAATAGCAGCTTGTCCGAATAGAAACAGCTGACTGGACTGACTGAATTAAAAAAAAATAAAAACAACAAATCTGTGAAGGACTTTAAAAGTTATTTATGTAACTCTGTAAGTTTTTCCAAACCAAAAATATAAAACTCTGAAAACTGAGTCGATGACCAAATGCTGAATGTTTTAAAGCTGCAACTGAAGCAGCAGTTTGTGCAGGTTTGCGTTTATACAAGACAAGCTAAAAGCTTACTTATTTATTTATTTATTTAATTAAATTTCTTGAAGGGTGTGCATGTAAACAGTGTGGGCGCGGCCAGAAGCTGCGTCAAGTGAGACACAAGCAGACAAGCCGGGACAGGAAGTTCAGAGATGTTGCCTTCAAAGTAAAACTTAGGGGGGGAAAATAAAGTGTTTACACAAAAGGAGGAGGGGGGGGGTTTAACTCAAGGCAAACAATATATTATCTAATTGTTTCCTTGTTTGGTTTCAGCAAGCAAAACCTGTTTTAAATGTTCACACGGGCACGTGACTACTGTTTTAAGACAGGCATTTAAAAAAATAAATAAATAAATAAATAAAAATGTGACCCTACACTTTGGGCTTTTATTTTTAAAAATCCGAACCGGAAATTCCCGGTGAACCGTGCTGACACGGTGCGGGTCGGTACGTTACGGGGGCTTCATTCACTTCACGCCAAACCGTTCAAAGCAGCGGAGAAATGGACGATAAGGACGAAGATCTCGGTGAGCAATGAGCAAAAAAAAAAAAAAAAAAGACTTTAGTTTAGTTTCTGTGTGAAGTTTTACACCTCCTCTGTAATCTGGTCTGCGGGGTTTCACTGGACTTCTTCAGGGGGGGGTCAGGGGGGTCGGGGGTTAAACCCGGTTGGAAAATACACAGTTGTGTTTCTGATTAAACTGCGGGTGAGTTCAGAACAGTGTGAGTGAGTTTGCTGAAGTTTCTAACTAGTTTCACTCTCGTAAAGAGACTTTCCTCCACCTGCAGCGGCTCCACGCGCTGTGGTTTAAGCCACTGGTTAAACTGGTTCCCACCACGGAGTCGGTCATGGATGTTGTCGTAGTTTTTGTGACTTTATTGTGTTTTTAAAGTGTGTGTGTGTGTGTGTGTGTGTTTGTCAGTACAGAGTCGGTAGCTGGTTTATTGTTTGCTGTGGTGTTAAGGGGAAACTGTCCACCTTAAGTGACTTTAATATAAGACTTTATTCAGCTGCATCATCATTGATCCTTTTCACTGTTATTTACTGTGATCTTGATATGTGGCCTCGTATTTTTCCATGACATGTTAAAGGATTTCTAAAGTTTATTTGTTGTTTGTTTGTTTGTTTTTTTAACCTGTAGCCAGTTGCAAAGTAACACCTGTATGTCATCAGCACATCTCTATTTTATTTACAGGCGGTCAGTGTGTCATAGTTGTGTTAGTCAGTGGTTGTGTGTGTGTGTGTGTGTGTGATGGAGGAGGACAACTACAAACGTTTTACACACACACACACACACACACACACACACACTGTATTCTGGTTTTATGATAAAGAGCTTAGAATAAGACTCAGGCCTGAATGAATGAAAAATATGACCAATGTCAAACTCACAACTAAGATTTATTACAAATATAAATAGTTGGGGTTTTTGGGGGATGTTGAATTCCTGCACACACTCAGCAGTAAGTTTATTAGAGACACAACGTTTCGCTCGTGGACCTTCGTCAGGCATCAGTGAATGAGTAAAGGTTTAATTGGTTTATAAGCTGTGATCATAAACAGTGTGTTGAGTCTTTGGATGTTTGAGTGGGAGACATTGGTCCCCTGTGATTAAAGGGGCCAGGCAAGGTAGCTATATATATATATATATATATATATATATATATATATATATATATATATATATATATATATATAAAATACAATTAGCACAGCACATTTCAAACACAGAGGCAAGTCAGAGCGCTTCACACAGGCAAAGAAAAGCATCAGAATGACTTTTAAAAACAATAAGCAATAAAAAACGGAGTAAAATCAATTAAGATTTTTACATTTTTATTAAATGAAATAAAATATGAGTGTAGTAATACGTTGTGTTTTTTTTTTTTCAACCTTTATTTTAACTCGGAAATACGTTTTACAATATTCATTTGCAATATAGTCGAGTAAAAAATAAACGAAAGATCCTAGGCACCAAGAAACACAAATAAGAAACTTCGATGAAATGCCGATAAAAGTAAAAATAATAAAAAGCCAAATTAGTAAAATAATGAAACCTTAAGAATAAATAAAGGAATTAAAATTTAAAGCAAATTAATCAACTAAGACAAGAACAGCTGGAAGTGAAATAGGATTAAATTGAAAATTTTAATTGCCCTAAGGATAGAAATGAGGTTTTCTGCATGTTATTGCAGGTGGCAGGTGTAAAAACAGCCGGCCTCTGCAACGTCATCCGATCATTTGAGCGTGATCAATAAGAGCCCACATTAAAAGACAGCAACAAAGTACTGTAAGGGGGTAAAGAACCAGTAACAGCCTATAAATAAATAAATAATACCCAGTGTCTATCACACCTTACAGAGAGAGAGTATGGAGGATATTTTTGGTCATAATTCAAATTAAAAAGGAAATTTGAAAAAGCAAATTTAAAATGTAAAACGATAATTTGAAAATGTAAAGTGGCAATGAAAAAAGTGAAATTTAAAATGCAAAAGCTTAAATGGAAATGCTCACTGAACTGAAAGCTGAAATTGTAAATGGCAGTGGAAATAAGAAAAGGTAAACATCAAATAAGAAACCCAAAACGGGAAATGGAAATGCTTAAATGGGAAAAACCTAAATTAAAAGCTTAAATAAAAAAATAAAAAAACATTTTTTATTTTGCATTTGCACTTTATCATTTTGCATTTGACATTTTGCCTTTTAAATTTGATCTTTTCCATTTTCTATTTGGCATTTGACCTTTCTGACATTTAAAATTTGCTCATTTCCGTTAGGCTTTCGCCATTTCGTATTTGCCGTTCGGCTTTTCGAGCTGTATGTAAATGAGGAGGCGTGGCCCGGACGGCCCGGGGCGCAGTGGCTCCTTACGGACAGCAGGGGGAGCTCTGACTGCGAAAGAGCACCTACTGCAATGAAAATGGAGAAAACGGAGCGAGTGCAGTGAGCAGGGCTATTCATTACAAGGCAATGACTTCAACTTGATGAAAGTGTTGTAACATTTCAGTCCATGTGGCCTCACACACAAAGTCACCAGTGACAGGAGCGTTAACAACTCCACCGCGATTACCTATCGGACGGCGGGAAAGCAGCGGACAGTGCGGCAGGTAAGAGGCTAACATTAGCGGCTAGCTACATTAGCTGTTGCTGCCCCGCATGACTAACTTTGGCCACTCGAACAAATTAAAACAGGCAGTGTCGAGTCACATAGGGAGCAACAAAATCCGCTTCCTGCAGTGTTGTCAGAAGGGTCTGCGCTGGCTAACAGTGAAGACCAGCTGACTGGGCTAACGTAACTTAACCGGCTTAAGCAGACAGACATCTAATTTACTCATGGATATGCCAGAAGGGGTTAACGTTAACTAACGTTACAGCGCATATCTTCACTAAAATGTCTCGGCTAGTTCGGTGTTACGCTGTTCTGACTGTGCACGGTTAGCTAACTTACGCTTGGTTACACATCGAGAGCACTGATGAAGAATGGTAGATTAAACTGTCGACAGGCGTCCCGCCGGTTTTCACACACACCCTGCGGCCAGACTTTCAGGTGTTTCAGGTGCACACACACACATACATATACAGCGGTGTGCAAAAGTGTTTTATTTTTTTGCATGTTTGTCGCACTTAAATGTTTCAGATCATCAAACAAATTCAAATATTAGTCAAAGATAACACAAGTAAACACAAAATGCAAGGTTGTTATTATTAAGGGAAAACAAAATCCAAACCTGCCGTTTCAAACCCTCCCTCCAGCCTTTGGGCCACGCCTCCTCATTTACATACAGCTTGAAAAGCCGAACGTCAAATATGAAATGACAAACGTCCTAATGGAAAATGGACAAGATGAAATTTAAAATGTCAAATGCAAAACGATAAAGTTGTTTTTATATTTAAGCGGTTCCATTTCCCGTTTTGGGTTTCTTATTTGATGTTTACCTTTTCTTATTTCCACTGCCATTTACAATTTCAGCTTTCAGTTCAGTGAGCATTTCCATTTAAGCTTTTGCATTTTAAATTTCCCTTTTTTCATTGCCACTTTACATTTTCAATTTCCTTTTTCTTTTTTTTTTTTAAGTTTAATTGTGGCCTGATTATTCCTAGTAGTGTAATAAAATAATAATCTTTTTGAATTTGATCTCTCCTAATTTATTTGGACTTGGAATTTGAATTATGACCAAAAATATCCCCCATAAGAGACGGCCTCCCCGACCTTAGCATACAGCTCACAGTGATTATTATAGTGAGTATTATAATTATTGCCAGTAATGAATCTTAGTGCAGAGTGATAAACAGCATCCAGCTGAAGCATGCGTGTTTGAAATGTCATCATAATCCAAGACTGACAGGAAAGTTGCCTCGATAGGCGCCCGTGTACACTGCAGAGGAAAACATGTTTTAGAAACATATTAAGAAGCATATTAAAGCATATTAAGAAACCAATTTGTTTTCTTAATATGCTCACCAGTTTAGTCACATGGTATTTAAAAGTAGGCTACCTTCTCAACAATCCCACTTTCAAGATACTTGTACTCCGTGACTCTTTCAATATTTGTACCATTCTTAGTGGCTAGAGATGACGAGATTATCATAATCAATATGTTTGGCTCTGACGAAAAACAACAGAAAGGGTTTTTCATTTGGATTGGGGTCGGGGTGTATTTGAGTTCAACAGGAAGTCGATCTGTGCAAAAGCAGCTTCACCGTGTTTTGTTCTGGCTGTGATCTGGTGAAAGCGATGCGCTCAGAAATCCGTCCAAAAGGCCATTTACATTTAAAAAGTTACTGAGTTTAATCGAAACAGCTTTCTCGAGATTAGAGATAATCATTCAGTATTGACGGATCCAGGTCGCCTTTCTTTAAAAGGAGCTTAACTGCAGTTTTCAGTGATTCTTTTTTTTTTTTTTGGAAAAATGCCCGATAGGAGTGAGCCACTGCCAATTTTCAGCAAATCCATTTCCAAGCAAATCAGACGTTTTTGAAAAAGCTGGTGTCGAAACAGCAGGTGGATGAATTAAAAAGCTCCACTATCGTCCAGAGTTTTGGTATCCATAGCACCGAATGTCGACAATCTGGCCGAATAGTTTCTGTGCGGTTGCAGCAGCGGTCTGGTTCCGTTGTTTGACATGGAGGAAGTTATCGCCACTCTGATGGGGGGTTTTTCACTAAAAAAAGATGCAAACTCATTACACTTATTGAGAGAGAGTACGTCGGGGGATTAGTTAGCGTCTCCACAGTGGTGAACAAGGCAGGAGAGTTTTACTGTTGAATAAGAGCGAATCAACAGAGTCTGCATGTTACTCTGAACTTTTCCAGTAAACTCAACACATGGGGGCATCCTGGTAGCTTATTGGTGGATATGCACACCACACTATCGCAGCATCCCCGGTTATTTTTGTTGCATGTCGTCCCCTCTCTGTCCCCAGATGTCCTGTCGATAAAAACAGGGAAGAAATGCCAAAAAAACAAAACCCTCAGCGCGTGATTCGAACCGAATCCAGCGGTTTTTGACCTGACCAGGAGAAAAACAAGTAACACTAGTAACATTACTACACAACAACGGTGCTATCAAGATGTTTGACAGGAAAGAGTAGAAAAACAGGTGACGCTCATCGATCAAACGTGTCAAATCCAACATTTGAAGATGCCGATCTTTTTTTATCTGAGTTCACTGCAACTAACAGTTGTTTTCATTACTGATTAATCTGCTGATTATTTTCTCGACTAACGGTTCGATTCATCGCTTGGTCTCACAATGTCAGAAAATAGAAAATTACGTATAACTTCTTATTATATATAAGGTGACGTTTGTCCCACCAACCGTCCAAAACCCCAAAGATATTCAGCTTTGCTATCAGCTTTGATTTTTGCTTGAAAGATGACTTTAAGCAATTAATCGCTAATCAAAATAGTTGCCAACTGATTTTCTGTTGATCGACTAACCGATTGACGGACTAATAGTTGCACCTGCAGCTGACTGTTGATGTAGCAGGAGATCCTTGTGTTTGGTGTTTACGGCGCAAGTAAAGGGCACCGGAAGTACAGGAGTGTTTTGGATGTATTGTTCAGTCAAAGCCTCAGTAATAAGGTCGGCTTTGTTGTTCACATTCCTTCTCCCCCTCCCTCCCTTTCTTTTTCTATTTCTCTCTCTTAATGAGTCTCTATCTCCCGCCCTCCCTCCCTCCTGCTGTTCTCACACTCCGTCCATCTCAGCCCAGATCTTTTTGGGGAAACACCTTCTCGCTGGTATTTTTATCCCTCAGCCGGAGTTATTGTGTTCAGTGTGATACAACGCTGGCTGTGTAGTATTTTTATCTGAGCTTGAAGAAAACACGGCTAACGAAAAACACTCTGAGGAGTAGCCGTTGTTGGGTTGCTAAGAAAGTATTTGTGTCGGGCAGAATCATGACGCACATGCTAAATAGCTGCGCGGTGCCTCGGAAGTGTCTCAATCAAGGCGCTATTGTGTATATTTCTGTAATATTACATTGTTGTGTAAAAACATTTTACTCTTTGGTATTTTGCGAGATTAATTCTGCTGATGCTGCGGCCGAGCTGCAGGAAGTCAGAGCCGGGCTAAGTTTAATATTACAGTTACACAGCAGTAAGATACGATAACGAGTAAACACAATGATGCACGTATCCCTCTTGTTACTGTAATCAGTACCAAGATGCATGAAAGGATTTCAGATTGAAAGGAGGGCAAATTAAGTCATTTAACGGAATAGTTTGACATTTTGGGACGTGCGCTTATTAGACTATGCTTACCCGTAACTTTTTTTAGTCTCCGCTGGTTGCCTGGAAAATGGTGCAGGCCGAGGAAAAAGTAAAAGTAAAACAGTAAATTCTCATTTTTACGCTTCAGTTTTTGTACGGTTTAAACAAACACGATATAAAGTGTTAATTAGTGAGCTTTAGGTGCTGGTAGGTGGATTTTGTTACCTTTTAGACAGAGCCGGGCTAGTTGTTTCCCGTTTCCAGTCTTTATGCTAAGCTAAGTTAGCCAGCTGCTGGTGATCGCTTCATGCTTAGGGTACAGACATGTGTGTGGTATCGATCTTCTCGCCTAAATCTCGGCAAGAAAGTGAATAAAAGATAATATTTAGAAATTGTTTATTATATCAGTGGAAAGTTACACATAAACAGTTGTGGCTGTTTGCACAACAACATTGTAAGAATTTACAATGCAGGAGTCCGACCATGTGTATGTCCACTTAGTCTACTGACAGTTTTACTGAATAGGCTCCACCTGAGCTCCACCTGCATTACAAATATGTTGGAAAAACATACAGCAAATTCCCTGTAATTCCAGTAAGCACTGACTTATGACACGGTCTCTGTCATTTATGTGTTTGTGTATGAAAACATCATAACAAAAAACTGCCACCCAAGGTATGATGCAGTGTTTTAATTGGCTAATCGTTAGTTATCAGTACTTTTATTTAACCAGTATGCAGCAGTAATATGTTATAAAGTGAAGACAAACACTGAAGTCGCTACATCAGGGATCTGCTTGCTCTGTTTACAGAAGTCGCAGTGTAGGTAATGCAGTAACCTGCATGGACAATGGGAGGGGTGGGGTCTACTGTGGCACTGTCAGAGTGTGGATAAGCTGAAGATGAATGTAGTTTTCTGTGATTCATCTACCACACAAACGCCTCTCAGAGCTGCTGAGAGAAAGGACTCGCGTTGTCTGGTGTTTTCCTGAGGCACACTGAGGTTATTTCCTCGACCGTGCCGGTTTGGTATCTTGGTGACTCGCTGTGCCGGCAGTGGGAGGAGAAGCAGGGTTGTTCCACTTTTTATTTTACATTCATTATTCTTCAACCAGCTGACGTGATGACGTGATTATGCCAGCAAGACAGAATAAAATTAATGAGCGATTCTTACCAGCTCTGTAATCCATGACCTAAACTGAAGGGCTTTCCTTTACTGTGGTGCCTCTGTTTCCAGCCATCTGAAGGCAGCAGGTATCTGCTTCATCTGCTGTCTCTAATTGCAGTGATGTCGCGCACCGTCAAGCCACAGCTACGCACGGCAGATCCACTGGATAAACTTGATAATGAATTACTCCACAGAGTTCATACTTCTGGGATAAATCAACAGGCGCTTTGGAGACAGACGCATTAAACACTTCACTCAGTCCCATGAAAAATTGTACATCGATTTAAAACTTCTCTCTCCATTAAGAACTTCCTCGGGACCATCCGTTCCTGCCAGACCTCCCCCGGTGTCTCCATGATCAAAAACACTGCGCAACCAGGGCAACGACTGCGCGCGTCATCTTTTTTGGTCCATCATACACGTGCAAGCACACGTTCCTGGTGGATTACTTTATAACGCGAACGGCATATTTGTTGACTGTTTACCTCATGATTGTTGCGACGAAGGATAAAATAATTGCCACCGTGATAACTTTCCAGAGCAGTACAATTCTGTATTATGTCCGTATTATGAACCTCTGTGCTGCATTTTGGCGTCTGAAAAGCCTTATTCTGTGTTATGTCTCTCTGGTACCTGAAACAACACGGCCCCACCCAACGCAGCCCCTTGCATTGGTTTAACGCAGGGCTGATTTCAGGCTGAACGCCCACTTAGACTGTAATGTTAAAGTGTAGTAATGTTCGAGTGACCTGTTGTGTCTCGTCTGTTACTCTGGGCTATGACCTGTTTCCTGACAGCTTCTCCTAAAGAATGCATCCTCCCTTCCTGCCGTCACACTGAGAAACACTGTCCACCCCTCTTCAGCATGTTGCAGAGAAGAATGATTTTAGCACGTGACTTTTTACGACATCAAAACATATTTAAGGAAATAAAAAAAACAAAGCTGTAAGTAAAGATTTGAACATTGAAGGGACAGATACAGAAAGAAGGTCTGAGGAAGGAGGAGAAAGGATTGATTGTCCATGCAAGCATCTTTAATTTGTGGTCAAGTTTCCATCCAAATTTAACGCATATTTTAACCGAATTTTGATGGAAAATCGTCAAAAGAAAGCGTGAATTCACAAGTGTTTCAATCCACTACTGTTATGTGAATATTGGGTGCATCAAGATAAACAGCTGGTGCCGCTGGTGCCATTAAACCATCGCAGAAGAAGAGGACACAACGTGACGACGTAATTAAAAGAGCTCCTGTCGAACCTCAAAGAAACAAAAAATGCGGAATGGAAACGTGGGAAACATGATGGAAATATGACGTTTCTGTTAGTTTCATGTGTTAAATGTGAGGAAGGTTACAGCCTCCCCATCGCTCCACACACATCTGATGTAGAGTGAAGAGTTTTTTTTAATGTGCAGTTTGAAAATGCGCATAAAAACAGGTGGATGGGAGCACACCTGGTGATGGAAAGAATAGAAAACATTTGTCTAAAAACTGCAGCACGAGAGAAATGTCAGTACTTCATGTATTATCCTGAGGTGTGTCTTGATTCAGTGAGACGCAGAAACAATCTCTTCTTTACCTCATGTGTTCAGGTGCATTTGATCCAAACATACCAGAGGAGGGACCTTCAGCTCCCCCTCCTGGCTGGCTGGATGACGTACATGGATACCAGGGCCACAAAGGAGGAGGTGAGTCTTTTGTTCTCTTCTGTTCTCTTTTGTTTTTCTTTAACATCTCCCAACCTTCATCTCCTGTGTTTTTTGCGTTTGTGTTGATGTGTACGTCCAGAGGATGATAACCCGTTGTATCCACCTCCCCCTGCCTATAACCCCCAGCCTGAACTCAACAGGAACACTTTGGTGCCCAATGTCAGGTAACACAACACATCAATAATTCAGCTTATTTATAACAAGACGGTGTAGTCCCTCATTCGTCCAGGAGTGTTCTATCGTAGAAAAGGTTTCAGTCGTAGTCGTCTGGACGCTGTTTTCAGAATCAAGACGTTTCGGCTCCCATCCGGAAGTCATTCTCAATTGTGAAAAAATGGGACGGGAACTAGAGATTTAAGCTACTCTGTGTTACATAAGCCCCGCCCTCAGGAAGGAGTCTACCTGAGTATCTGTTAATAGCTAGTTTCACCTGAAACTGACCTAATAGTTTCCATGATGGCCCAGTAATCAGTAATCAGGCCTATTGTTCTCTGGCTGCATCTACTTCATCACTGTTAAGTACCTGATTAGCATGTGATTGGCTTGACCACGGTGCTGATACACTGTGGTAGACTTTTGGCCGATTGAATCTCAGACCACCATTTCTGTTCAAAGAGGGGTTTTCTTTTTTTACAAAAATGGCTTCCTTGACACCCCGTTCAAACCAACTCTTCTCTCTACTAAGAATCTTCACCTCGCTGTCTTCAAATGTGTGGTTTGAACACAGAGTAGCTTAAATTTCCAGTTCCCGTCCCATTTCTTCACAATTGAGAATGACTTCCGGATGGGAGCCGAAACGTCTTGATTCTGAAAACAGTGTCCAGATGACTACGACTGAAACCTTTTCTTCTTTATAACATACTTTGCTGATGATTCTGTGCTTAATCTTAACTGAAAATGTCTCAAGATTTTAGACTAAAATATGAAGGCATGATAAAAGATGCACACACCAACGTGTGTGTTTTGTGTGTTTGCTCCTCCAGGGTCCCCACGGTATCCGAGGACGTGGCCAGAGACGCCCTGCTCAAGTTTGTGGAATCAAAATGGAGGTACAGCTCCAAACCTGCCAGGAACCTCACCTTCAAAGAACTCAAACCCATCACTGTGTACAGGGTAGGAGCATTTCTCAACACGAGCGGATGGATGAATATGTCATCTTTCTAATATCTATATCTGGACCAACATTACGTGCGTGAACAAATTCTAGTACCTAATAATAGCGTGCAGAGGGGGAATAACTTGTGCTTAGCAACATTTTGGTGATTCTTTGTTTGAAGGGGTCTGTAAATGGTTTGTTTTACTGAAATTTGAATTCTCCTCACTTTTTGTGTAAGGAAATATGAATTATAATGATGCTAGAGTTAGCTGTCTCTCTTTCATTGGTCCAGTTGTAGTGATGGTGACTGACCAGACTGTCACAACTCACGGCAGTGGGTAGTCCCGCGACCTCAGCACTTCATGTCGTGATTCGAATCAAAAGGAGTCACAGAGTAGCATAGTGAGTGCTCAAATCACAGATGGGACTAAGCAGCGGGTAACATCGTCGGCCCCCGGCTGGTTAACTGCCTGTTAGGCTGTTGGCATTGAAGTGAAGGGAATTTTTACAGATTACAGTACCAACATCGTCAGTCAGAATCAAAGATTCACAGCTCCTGGAGAACTGTAGTCACTCATAATGTAATAAGTGTGTATAATATAATACACATTTAATATAAACTGATATATAATAAATACACTGTAATAATCTGCCTGTAACGTAATAAAAATGGTGAGAAAATAACGTAATAAGGTATTACATTTTATGCAAGTTGTTACATTATGAGTTTAGTGGCAACCTTTTAATTAAAAAATAATAATTTCACATATATTGTAATAACAAATATAAATCTAATGCTTTAAGGTCCAGTCTGTACTTGATATAAAGCACCACGTCCATCCCCGCCATCACATGATGATCTGCCTGATCCACATTCCAGTTGTGCCCCATGTATTTAAATGTTCAGGTGCCATTCAGATGCAGACCACACACAGTGACTGCACTGTTTTTATATATTGAAATAAAACACAGCTTCCCAGAATCCACCTCAGTTTTTAAGAGAGGTCAGCAAAATCAAGATTTTCAAGGGGTGTTAACTGCTACTGGGAATCCATTGGCCTGACTGTGTGGCTCAGATCCATCCAGTGTTTTCTTTTCCTTCTGCAGTATCGACTGGAGACCTACACTGAGACCAGAACCAGCGCCTGGCAGTTTGAACCCTACAATGGTAAATCTTTCCTCTGAGCTGAAATGTGCTCTTTTCACGCATGACACGATTAACGTGGATAAAAAAGGAAAATGGCCGATTCATTTAACCTGTTAGAGCCACTTCTGTTACAAAGCGAAGGAATCGGGCCACAAAAGAATTACATTATCGTGAAACAAGTAAAATATGGTTAATGCAGAAGGATGTGCCACATTATAGAGAGATAATAATGTTTTATTTTCCAGCTCGTTTGGTTTATTAATATGAGATACTGTTCTCAAATGATTAACTGGCTGATAAATAGTAAACAAGACTCTAAGAGAGTCTAAAGTCATGCTAGCAGCTCTGTGAGGCTGTACTTAGACACAGTGGTGCTTTGAGCTAAATGCTAACATCAGCATGCTAACATGTTACCATGTTCACCATCTTAGTTTAGCATGTTAGCATGCTAACATTTGCGAATTGGTGCTTAGTTTTGCAGGTTTTTGGTCATAAACCAAAGTATTGGACAACTTAAAAATTTGACCCGATGATGGCGCTAGATGAAACGTCAGAGGATCACCAAGGTGACGGATACATCATGTGGGGAACCATGAATGTCTGCACCAAAGCAGTGGACTGACCGACCAACATTGCCATCTCTAGAGACATGCCGCTAGCACGGCAAAAAAATTTGACCTTAAAGCACTTGGAGGTGACTTTTATGCCCGAGTTGCGAGATTGCAAATCTTTTTTTTGTGACTGACTTGTTTACTTATACACACGGGAAGAGAAGTCAGTCATATCAGACGGGACTCGTACACTGGTCAGTTAGATTAACCCCAGTTAAAAGTACCACTCTCTGTTAATTATGCTGTCCTGTTTTTGTCTTTTAACAGGACAGGTGGTCGATGGTCCTCAGTATGGTGTGAGCCCTCCGCCGTGGGACATACCTGTGTCGTTGCCTCAGAGATACACCGACATGGTGGAGAAGGTCCGCGTCCCACACTCATCCTTCGTGAAGGTACAGCTCCTTTTTTATTACTTTTGCTGCTGTTGTTGCCTACTTTTTTGCGTTCTTTGTATCAAAGTAACATGCAATTGTGTGTGTGTGTGTGTGTGTGTTTCAGCTGTGTCACAAGTGCAACGGCTGTGGAAGAACTCGCTGTAATAACTGCCATGGCAGAGGCCAGGTGAGATGTTTTGTTTTAAGATGGTTTTTAAAGGATTTGCTACACAGTTGGCAGCAAGAGCAGAAGGAAGAGAAAAGTTCACGGTTAACCCACGAATTTGTCAGGATAGAATTTCTCACGGGTGCAGATTTAAAATTTGGTGTGTGTTTTTCTTGTATGTTTCTTTGCCCCTTTTGACAGCTCCATCCGGCATTGAGGGACTTGAATATATATTATATATCTTTTTACTCACTACATTTGTTTGAAACAGAAACCGATTTTCAGAAATCTTACAACCGAGAAGCTAGAAATAGGTGAAAAACGAGTAATTATCAAAATAGTTTCGCATTATTTTTCTGTTGAACGACTAATCGATTCATCGTTTCAGCACTACACCTCATTGTCAATGCCTTGAGAAATGCCCATGGTTCTCCAGTAAAATATGTGTCCTTAATTTGTGTTGTATGATATTTTATCTGCAGTAGATCGTTTTACAATGTAGTTGGCACCAGATTTCAAAAAACAATATAGTTCTTGCAGTTCCTGTTACCTCCTGTTCTCCCAACAGGAGGTAACAGGAAAAACAGCGTTAGCAAATAATAGCATACTAGACTTAACAATGTGAAAATGATTCCAATGTTAAGGCAGTTTCCTGGTGGAGACATAACTCAAACCCTCATCTCATTTTGCAGAAGCGTTGTACATTCTGCCACGGTCATGGTCGTTCCAGGAACAAGCGCTGCACCTCCTGTCATGGCCGAGGTCGCAAAAGGTGGGAGCCTGCCTGCTTTCTTTGCTGTCTCTCTGTCTGAATTTCCTTTTCCGTCTTGCAGATGCGTTGTTCAAGCTGTAATTGCAAAGGGTAAAAAAGGCGGCCTGGGAATCACCTCCGGTAAGACACGTTGCACTTCCCAAACAGTTTGGGCCGTGAGATAAGAGCTAGTAGAGTAGAGTGCTTGATTTGATTTACACTTGATAGACAACACACTGCTGTGAACATGTGACCATTCGTTGCCGGCGACGTGGGTGGACTAACGGTTAATCAAGTGTAGATTTTATAGTGGATTGTATACTGGCTTTCCTGTTTTGAAAGGACAAACGAGCGCAGTTCTGGTATAATTAGAATTTTTAGTTTTGTTGGACAATATGCTGTCTAACCAAATTCCTAAATACTCATAATGCAGATCGCAGTAGCAACATCAAAGCTCCGTGCTCTTGTGAAATGCGCACATTTAGTCTTTTTGGAGTTCAGAGCAAATTCGTGTTCTCACCACTCACTGAGCACATACCAATGAATGACGAATGAAAGGAAAAACTAACGCGAAGAGTCTTAGTAAGGTGTCGTTCGCACCATGAGCCTGCAGAACAGCTTCAGTGCTCCTTTGTTATTCTTGATGATTCTCCAGGGCTGCTTTCCATTCTGCTAATTACGCTTCCTCCCTTCCTTGCTTCTCCATTCTCCAGCCCGTGACCCGGAAATTGATCGAGGTCAGCCATCGTCAAGGATCCACGGGACTTTTCTTTGTGGAAGTTTTTTTTACCGGACGGCAGCATCCCTTCAGTTGGAATCTGTTTATGATTGGTCAGCTGATGTGATGGGAGTGGAAACAGAGCAGGCTGTTATCAGAATCAGAAATCCTTTATTGATCCCCGAAGGGAAACTCTTTGTTACAGCAGCTCGTCTTTACGTCAGAGCACACAGGAGAAAGTGCTAGCTTTCTATGGAAACAGCTTGACTGTAATATTAATTATGTTGCATGATTTGTAATACTGTAGATTGGGCAAACTACACGTGGAAACAGGAATGGCTACACAAACAGTGGCTCTAACGTCACGTTTATTCATAAAATAAAAAATATTACATATGTGTAGAATCTGAATCAGGATAAATATACAGCTTATTATAGTCCTATGATATCATCCTGAGCCTGAAAAGGGCGTCAGACTTAACAGCAATCCACATTAAAACGACCTCCGCTCAGCCGCCTCTGTCATCAGAACCAGCTGTCAGTCTGTCAGTCTGTCTGTCTGCCTGTCTGTCTGTCTGTCAGTCAGTCTGTCAGTCTGTCTGCCTGTCTGTCAGTCTGTCAGTCTGTCTGTCTGTCTGCCTGTCTGCCTGTCAGTCTGTCTGCCTGTCTGTCAGTCTGTCTGTCAGTCTGTCAGTCTGTCTGTCAGTCTGTCAGTCTGTCTGCCTGTCTGTCTGTCAGTCGTCTGTCTGCCTGTCAGTCGTCTGTCTGTCTGCCTGTCTGCCTGCCTGCCTGCCTGTCTGTCTGTCTGTCTGTCTGTCTGTCTGTCTGTCTGCAGCACAGCTCCCGAGGAGCTGAGAGGACAGCAGCCGTCCAAACTGTCCTCACCAGGCTGGCTGACAGCAGAAATTTACTAGACAAAAGTAGTTATTGAGTAGGCTGCAAATACATGAAGAAAACAGCATTGTTTTTATTTATCGATTCATTGATTTTGTTATTGTAGTGGGTAGGGGGGGGATCTTCCCACAGTGAAACCGCCAAGCGCAGAGCGACACCGGAACCGTTAAGTTCACAACACATAAACAGCAGAGCTTTGAACGGCTGTCTGTGGAGATTACGCTTTGCTGAGCGCACCGGAGGAATCTTTTTCTTTTTCTTTTTTTTACTGGGATCATAAAAAAACGCCGGGGGTCCAAGATTGACTCACGCCTCGCACGCTTGTCTCAGAGTCATGTGATAAAATGGAAGGGGATCTGTATATTTTATGTTGATTGGCCCTTACTGCACCTGTGGTCTTTCTCAAACTAATTAGGCTTTACATTTTATTCAGAGCCACGTTAGCCAAATGGAAAGCACCCCACGTCTCTGGAGCTCTACCAGCGGGGAAGGACACCATTCTTCTAAAACATATTCCCTCATATGGTGTGTTGATGTTGATGGCGAGGAGAGAGGAGCTGTGTAACATGTCGTGGCGTGAAATCGGGTGACTGTCGGCCATATGACGGCACCTGCACTCCTTATGTTTCTACACTTTCTTCTTGCTGTACTTTCCACCTCGCCATTTCAGTGTCAGACTTCTTCCTGTCTTAGCCATGACAGCTCTGCTTGTTTCTTAAATTATTTTGCACATATTCTTTCACTTTTTTCATGTTTTATTATGACGTTGATGCGAGAACCGGCTGTAGAATATCTCCGCCTCCCTCCCCCAGGTGTACCTCGTGTCACGGCCACGGCTACAAGACCTGCTCAGTTTGTCACGGCAGCCAAAACCTGCTGCATTTCATCCAGCTCACTGTCACATGGTATGTCAAAGCTAAACACACACACACATACTCATACACACACTCGTTCCAACTCAAAATCCAAATTCCTTCTTCTGCACATATTTATTTGTCTGTGTGTGTGTGTGTGTGTGTGTGTGTGTGTGTGTGTGTGTGTGTGTGTGTGTGTGTGTGTGTGTGTGCAGGAAGAACGACGTAGCTGATTTCATTCCAGACCGCCAGCCTGACTTCCCTGACAAGAAGTTCGAGAAGGTGACAGGAGATCCTTTCTTCATCGATGAGAGTGTTCTGGTAAAAACAAAACACTTCTTTTATTTTAATTAGGAATTTACGTCAGATGCTACTGTCCGTCCGTCCAGTCCATCCACTGCGACTGCAGTCCCAGTCCTCAGGACCAGCTGTCCTGTCAGCATCTTAAATCCTGTTTTTTGAAACGACAGCAGCCGGATGAACAGTTTTCATCATGAGGAGTATATAAGAAGAAAACTGCATTGTTTTTTTATCGATTCATTTAATTTATTTGCCCCACCCTCCGAAGCGGTATATGCCCACAGGGGCCTTGATTGATCATCGTAATTAATATTAAAGCGGCTATAATCGATGTTTTTATAATAACAATGTATGAAATGACAGGGGTCGCTCGTAGTGATGAACCTACAGAGCATGAAGCATGGATCAGCTGAATCTGCAGCTCCCCTCGGCTTTACGGGGCTTTTTAGTGAGTTTCAGCTCGTCGTTTATCTGTGCGGCTGCAACTTTACTGTTCTGGTTCCTTCTCCGCACTCTCATAGCGTCGTTTCCAGAGAAAAAGCTATGAAAACTCACTGTACACGAGCTGCTCAGCAGCAAACAGCAGACAGACGCAGTCAGAGAGCAGCTGCTGAACGTAGCGGAGCATCTAGCTGCTAAAGAGCCAGATGTTTCCCTCAGCAGCTGCTGGAGACCAAACTCAGAGCGGACAGAGAGAAGACCGGACCGACGTCCATCAGGAGACACAGACTCGCCTCCTGATGAAGCGTCATGTCGCTCTGTAACTGCTGGAGGTGGAGATAAGCAGCTGTTTGCTAACAAGTGTTGTTAGCATTTAGCTCAAAGTACCAAATTGCCTAAGTACAGCCCGTTGATGTATCATTAGAACTGGATACCGGACCCCAAGATTTTACATTGTGATGACGTCACAGATTTTAAAATCGCCTTTCTCGGCTTTTACAAATATAAAACCTCCATGGGTCAAAATTCATAATAGAAAGAGTCATAATTGACCGTGTTTGCAGATAAAGGTGTCCTGTCAACAGTTTTACAGAAGTCTCTTTTAGCATGGCTGTAGACTCTTCAGTGTTTCAGTGTTTTTCCCTCTGTGTCCTGCCAGGTGTACCCTATCCAGGGTTTCCCCGATCACGAGATCTGCGACGTTTCTACAAAAATGATTAACGAACACCTTAATCGCTTCGGTTCCACCAGCCGCATCCTGCAACAGGTACAAACAAACACACCCAAACTTGTTCACTTGTTCATTCAAAGAATAAACAACTGTTGTGTAAAGTAACTGGGTGATATAGAGATGTAGGTTTATACCATGCATACTGAATGCCACTGTCCCTCTATTGTGTTGAAGAAAGTGCATTAACTACAGTTTATGAAGTATGAAGACGCGTAGAGGCCTACGGGGCACAGGCCCTGGGCTTTACCTGCCAAATGTCACTAAAAGAGATGCTAAATGACCACAAAGAGAAGCAAAACGACTACAAAGAGACTCAAAACAACAACAAAGATGCACGAAGACTACAAACAGACGCAAAACAACTACAAACGTTGCGGCCGTGTCATTGGTAGCCGTTTTGTATCTTTTGCGGTCTCCCTCAGTCTGGATGTCTTGCTGCTATGTAGGAGGGGTGGGGGGGCCATATACGCGTCTGTGCCCAGGGGCCCATTGTCTCATAATCCGTCCATTCCTGGACGTTATCCCTTCTCAGGGTTCCCACGGCAACAGACACCTCATAACATTTAAGCCGAGATACCTACTTGTCAACAGTACCCCAAGCAGACATTGTGAGTGGCGATTAATACAAATTTAAAAGCTCAGACGTTGATTAAAATCTGTTTGGACAGAAAGGCAGTACATTTAGACGAGCTCTGTTATTTTATTTTTTTTAAGAATGCTGAATGTTTCGTTTGACTGAATGATGCTAATGTGCCGCTTTTTATTTCTCCCTGCAGCGTCAGACCATCGAGCTGGTGCCCCTGACTCACGCCTTCTACACTTACAATGGAAAAGACTACAGCTTCTTTGTCTATGGAATGGAGAACAAAGTCTTTGCTGCCAAATATCCCTCTGCGTGTACTATTTTATAAGTAACATTTAGACATATTGTTAACATATTTAATCCCATGCTCCCGACGATACATGTTCGTGTGTAGCATGGGTCATGTAGGTGGGATTTGTGTAGATTCACACAAAGGGCACGAAGCTGAATCAACCATTTAATGTACCTACACGTATTCACCAAAAATCTATTGTAGTGATATTAAGTTAGTTAGTCTACTCTCAAATATCTACATTGAACTAGTGTTAGTACATCAGTCCTTCATAATCCTACGAGCCTGCAGGCGTCACAGGTCAGATTTTTATACAGCGTAAAAGTATCCAACCGTAGAAACTAGCCTGCTGCAGTAGTGACAGTTTGTCAGGATCTCAGTGGGCCGCTTGGTTCATAATACTGTATTTGGATATTGAGATTCAATATGCCCATTAAACACAAACGTTGTGCTAACAACCTTTTTACAGAACAACATTGTTCTTAGCCATGCTGGCGACATTGCACTAGGGATGGCAGTGTTCGTCAGTCGGTCCACCACTGTGGTTCAGACTGATATAACTCAAAAAGTATTAGTACAAGGATGTATTGCCATGACATTTTGTACAGACATTCATGGTTCCCAGATGCTGTATCCTAATGACTTTGGAGATCCTCTGACTTTTCCTCTAGGACCACCGTGAGGTTGACAATTTTGGTTATTGAATTATCTCGACAACTATTGGATGGATTGTCGTGAGATTTGGTTCAGACATTCATGTTCCCCACAGGATGAATTGTAATAACTTTAGTGATCCTCTGACTTTGCATTTAGCACCGTCAGGTCAGAATTACATCATGCCTAATACTTTGGTTTATGACCAAATACCTGCAAAACTAATGACGTTCCCGTCAGCCTCAGCCGGACTTTGTGTTTAGTGTTAATTAGCGAATGTTAGCATGCTAACACGTTAAACTAAGATGGTGAAACATTATACCTGCTAAACATCAGCATCCTAGCATTGTCATTGTGAGCACGTTAGCATGCTGACATTAGCATTTAGCTCAGTGCACAGCTGTGGCTAGGTGCAGCCTCACAGAGCTGCTAGCATGGCTGCAGACTCTTAGTTTTGTTCTTCTGTAAATTTGTGCGCACCAGTTGTTAATTTGAGGTTGGGTGGGCAATATGTGGATACCGTGAGGCAAGAGAAATTTATCAACCGTCAGAGATTTTTTAATATTGTTTATGCTAAAGGCAGCCATTTCTGTAATACCTCTGGTTGTATTAGTCCATGTAAAATGGAAATCAACGAGCAGGACTGATTGAGGGTAATGTTGCATAATTGTGATTGAGTATGCAGTTAACTGGATTAGCCAGTTAGTTTATCTGTAGACAGTTTCTTGATTGATTTTTCCAGAATATTTGCTATATTACAGTATATATCAGTTTTGTGATATAAAATGACATATATTGTGATAGATTTCAACCTTAATTGGAGGTTACAAAGTATGTAAATCAATTAGAGTTAGAGCATGATTAGAATATGAATTATTACTTTTATTTTATTGCATCAGAAATTTTACCCACGATGTCTGTCAGGCTCAGTGTTTTCCGGCATAATCAAGTAAAACAACTGTGTGTGTGTGTGTGTGTACTAACATCCACTACTACCTCTTTATTGAGAAAATGTTTGCTGTCTGCACATGTGGTGTGCTCAGCAGCCGCTGCTTACTTCTTGGCATTTAATGCTAAATGCTTTTATGTCTCATTCAGTAGATCAAATATTTGTCGTCAAGTATTTGTTGCCAAATGATAACAGACTGAACCACTACTCAGTGTTAACCTTACTTTCTCTCGCCTTTCCTTCTTTCCCTCTCGGCTGTTCCCTTTCAGGGGTCGCCACAGCGAATCGTGTGCCTCCATCTAACCCTGTCCTCTGCGTCCTCTTCACTCACACCCATTAACTTCATGTCCTCTCTCACTACATCCATAAATGTCCTCTCTGGTCTTCCTCTAGACCTCCTGCCTGGCAGCTCCAACCTCAGCATCCTTCTACCAATATATTCACAGTCTCTCCTCTGAACACGTCCAAACCACCTCGATCTGGCCTCTCTGACTTTATCTCCGAAACGTCTAACACGAGCTGTCCCTCTGATGTCCTCGTTCCTGATCCTGTCCATCCTCGTCACTCCCAAAGAGAACCTCAGCATCTTAAGCTCTGCCACCTCCAGCTCTGCCTCTTGTCTTTTCTTCAGTGCCGCTGTCTCTGAGCTGTACAACATCGCTGGTCTCACCACCGTCTCCAACACCTTTCCTTTCATTCTTGCTGAGACTCTTATCACACAACACACCTGACACTTTTCTCCACCCGTTCCAACCTGCTCGCACTCGCCTCTTCGCCTCTTCTCCACAGTCTCCATTGCTCTGAACCGTTGACCCTAAGTACTTAAAGTCCTGCACCTTCTTCACCTCTGCTCCCTGTAACCTCACCGTTCCACCTGGGTCCCTCTCATTGACACACATGTATTCTGTCTTACTGCGGCTGAGCTTCGTTCCTCTGTTTTCCAGAGCAGACCTCCATCTCTCTAGATTTTCCTCCACCTGCTCCCTGCTCTCACTACAAATCACAATGTCATCCGCAAACATCATAGTCCATGGAGATTCCTGTCTAACCTCATCTGTCAGCCCGTCCGTCACCAGAGCAAACAAGAAGGGGCTCAGAGCCGATCCTTGATGCAGACCCACCTCCACTTTGAACTCCTCTGTCACACCTACAGCACACCTCACCACGGTCTTACAGCTCTCATACATGTCCTGCACCACTCTAACATACTTCTCTGCCACTCCAGACTTCCTCATACAATACCACAGCTCCTCTCTCGGCACCCTGTCGTACGCTTTCTCTAAATCTACGAAGACACAATGCAACTCCCTACTTTCTCCCGCCTTTCCAAACATAAAAAATTTGGTTTCATTTCTTCAAACAGCGAAAGCTTGAACATCAGTATGTCGATCAGTCAGTAATAAATTCTCTTAATTATTTCCCCTCTGTTGTTATTTTAACATCTGTCTTTCTTTTCTGCCCCTTCCCTTTTAGTTTTAAACAGTTTTCTTGGATAAGGTAACATTTTGTAATCCTCCCTACATGACTGCTGACGTGCAAATCAGATAAATCTCTTGTCAGTTTTGGTTGCGAATGGGACTCAGACTCGACACGATCTAGATTTTCTTTGGATCTAGTGTTGGTGGTCTGGATTCCCTGCTCTCTGCTAGATCATTATTACCCAACTATAAGATAAAAAAAATCTAGAATTATGAATGTGCAATTATTTTTTAAACTAGGTGTAACGGCTGTTAGCAGTATATTGCGAAAAGCAATAAAGAGATCTGCCTGAAATTTGGTACCAGAACGGCTCGAGGATCAGACGATACTTTTGTGGTGATCCAGTAGTGAGTTCAGCTTTGTCTTTTAGCCAGTAACATACCAGTTATATCTATGCTTGTTGGACAGTCTAGCATCAATTATTTCCAAGTCAGGAAACTAAAATGTGTGCTAGTTTGTTTCAAAATCAAACTCACAAGAAAAGTGCTAAACGTACAGTAGAGAGCCGAAGTGAAACTAGAATTTATGTGTTTTGTTCCAGAAGTAAGAAAACTAAGTTAAGTTTACTAAGTTAATAAGTAAAAGATACAGGTTTGGAACAGAGCCTGTCTCAACAGTACGTCGTGTTGTTCCCTCCATGTGTTCAGATACGGACGGCCGTTTTTTTTTTTTTTGAAAAACAATCTAATATCGTCGTTTATTCAATATTTGTTTTTTAGTGGCCTTTAATGGACTCCATTTCCCATAAGCCCTAGACGTTGAGGGGTCGAGGTTAGCTCAGACATGAACTACCAGCAGGACAGAGATGACTGACTGGTGTAAAAGTTTTAGACAGCAGAGTTTTATAAATACGGACGAAACCAAGTTAAGATGGCGAAAGCACCCCTGCTGCCGCGAGTGTAGTTTTTTTTCATGGGAGCTGTAGTTTTTTCTGTGCTCACAAAGTAATTGTTGTTTAACTTTGTTAAATTCACAAAAGTTTTCGATTTCTTACAGCAAGATTGACATGACAGATTGCAGATGAGTTACAGAAGCTAGTGGAGCCAGTGTTTTCGGAGGCTTGAGGTCGAAGAATTGTTCAGCATAGGTTTGCACTCTACTGAAAACAGAAAGAAGCATTATGGGGCTTTAAATGACAAAGCAAACATTAGACACTTACTCTTAAAGCTACAGGCCAAACTCCAGAACGACCCGCTATCGCAGTTTCGTGAGATAAGATAAAGAGCAGCTTTCTGTCACAGTAATCAGCTGATAAACTGACAGTTTGTTCAGCAGCATTTGACGCTGGGCTCATTTTTCCAGCCGGTTTATGATAAATGGCTGATTTATATTAAAACTTTTCTTTTAGTGGGGATGTTTTTTTTTTTTTTCTTGGTATGTTTGAATCAGATGTTTGTATTCCTCTCAGCTCAGGTTTCTATGCGTACAGATGTATCTGTAAAAATCCATCCGGATGCTGGTATCTCAGTTTACATTATGCAGCAAATATTCATTCTTCTTTTTAATGGACGCAGTTTTCAGCTTTTTTGCATGTCTGACAATGTCTCAGCGATTGTTTAAGGATTTTTACCACTTTTATTACGATTGTATATGTAAAATAAAGATATTTTATTAAGACAAGTAAGAATAAATGGGAGAAGTAGGAATGTGCTTATGGAGGTGGAGAAGTACGTTTCCAGCGTATTGACCAAACGTCCTCATGCTTTCTGTGTTTTTCTCCACTTTTAAAGAGGCTTTTTACACCTCTGCGTACTTTCTGCTGAGTGCGTCATGTAGACTTACTGCTGAAGTAACAAGTCTAGTATTATTTGATATAACATCATAAAAACCTGTCAAATGTATTCAGTAAACGTGTCACAAATAAAGTTCGTAATAAAGTTCTTTCGTGTTATCATCCTGCGGTGTCGGAGTCCCTGCAAGAACGTTTGAAAAGCTTTCTTCTAAAACGTGGAAGCAAATCGGTGTTAGAGAAGCACTGAGGAAGCACTTTACAAGCAAGCGTTTTCATGTGACTCCCGATGGGACTCGTTTTTCTATTCTTGGTCCCTCAGTCCTCCGTAACTTGTGATGCCACTTTGGGTCCAATCCCTGATCATGGATGGAACATAGTCTCAGACTAAAAATGGCCCCTTAATATTGATTACGTTGTGTCACTGACACAACAGAGTTTTGTGAAAGCTCGGTGACATTAATCAGATGGGATACAGGAACGTGAGAGACACTCCAGGACTGAATAAGAGCTGTAATCGAGCAGCTTCCTGATATTATTGCGTGTCTTTTGTTTTTTTTAAACGTCATTAGATATCTTTGCTTTGTCTAATCTCGTTCCACATTCAAAGAAACAGCACAGGATGTTCAGCAATCAGGAAAAGACAGTTTATGTGTGTTAATATTTTGAGGAAATGTACAAACTGTTCCTGTAAGTAGCTGTGTCCATGTTTCAGTGGTAAAATGTAAATTTTTTGTTTGTTTTTAGAAAGATACTTTAAAATGTGACCACGTATTCCCAGTGGTGCAAAGTAACTGAGTACTGCACTTATGTACTGTGTTGAGGTACATGTTACTTTAATTGAGTATTTTCATTTTATGCTACTTTATAATTCTACACTATTATATTTCAGCGGATCATATTGTACTTTTTATGTACACGTTCATATCGCAGCGGTAGTTACAAGTTAGTTCTTGCTTTTTAAGATTTTACATAAAAAAACATATGATGATCTTAGAAAAGCCATTCTCATAAAAATGGATGAATCCAGAGCTTCCCAAATGTTTTGGCTTGTGACCGTTTACAAAAAAGCAGAGTGGACCGGGGTCCGTGGTCATGTTTCAGATGTCTTGAGTTGTTGGCAGTGCCAACATTTCCCCTCTAAGCTCCTCACATGGTTTCATTTAATCTGAATCAGAATCAGAATCGGAAATCCTCTATTGATCCCCGAGGGGAAACTCTTTCGTTCCAGCAGCTCGCTGTCACGTCAGCGCGCACAGGAACAGAAGCACTGAGCAAAAAAATATAATACACTATAATACAGGTCAGATAAATGAAATACCTACATTACAGTGTGACAGTGAGCTGCTGGAACGAAAGAGTTTCCCTTCGGGGGTCAATAAAGGATTTCTGAAGTACCAAAATGGATTTACAGGTTGATAAGGATGTACGGTATAATACAATGTAATAACATAATAAGTAATAGTGCAATAATGAGTGCTGTCGAGTTAAGTGTAGCTCATTAAGGTGATTATGAGACGGTGGATATTGCACAGCAGTAACAGAAGTTAAATAACTGTTTGAGGCCCAAAGAGGTCAAATTATCCAATATTTCACACAATAATGAGAGAAAGATTAGAGAAAAGTCCACACGTGAATACAAATTTGTGCAGCACACCTTCGTTTGTTCTTCTTCCCTCTCCCATCAATCATCTCACGACCCCTCAGGTTTATCTGGTGACCCTTAGGAGGGGCCCGACCCCTGCGTCGGGAGCCACCGAAACAATCTAATAACATAACATATAATGACGTATCAGTCACAGGGGACATATCTTTTTATCTTTTTATCTTTAGATAGCTGGTAACTTGGTAGACTACTTGGTAAAGTATATTGTGAAGCCTACAAAATAAGCCTACAGCCCCCACTCCAGTTCTGCGTCAACAAATATCCCCACAAGGGGGGGCTCTGGGATGTAAAATGTGGGCTTGCAGGATGTCTGAAGGCATGTTTGCTGACATCATGTGCTGTGGGAAATATAGCAATTCAAACATGAACGCTCAAGAACCAAACATTTAGTTCAAGAAAAAAAAATCCTCTTGCACAGTAATTCTCGTTGAAAGTCGCCCCGAAGTTTCATTCAACATGCAGGAAACAGTGTGTACGTGCTTGTCTTGAGGCGTTCTGGGTAAAATTACACACAGTTAACGCAAGGTTGAGAAAAAAAAGAAAAAGTAAAACGACAACAAAAGAAAGAAAGAAAGAAAGAAAGAAATCTCAGGTAAACAGGGAACACAGACTGATACCAACCTCGAAAGGACAATTCAGGGGAGACACGGAGACATGAGCTCCGTCAGTATCAGGCAACGTTTGCCCGGCCCAGTTTCTCTGCCTCAAACACTTTAACTCAAATGCACTCAGTGACTGGCTTTGATTTCAAGCACAAACACACTTTCTTTACCAAGTTTCTCCTTCTGATGCCTCGAAGGGCTTTCTGCAACACGTTCGACCTTCAGTTTGAGAAAGAAGCTGCTCCATTTACTCACGTTAAGTACAATGTGCAGGTACTTAAGTATTTGAGTATTGTGCAGATGTATACTTCTATTCCATTACCGGCCTGCTGCCTGTTGCATTGGCTACTTACTACTTTGACTTTTACATACTAAACATATGACATGTGATGCTTTAGTTTGCATTAAACAAAATCTGCAGTAGTATTCACAACGCGCGTAGTAGTAAAGCAGTTTGTCGTAGCACCTTTTGGACCAGATGCTTCTGACAGGTGAGTGTTGGAACAGGTCACATGCATCCTGCTTAATGAGTGTTTTGTATTTTTGATGAGCTTTTACTGACATTGTGAATGTGCGACTTTACTCTGAATGTTTCACTTGTATTTAAGTAAAGGATCTGAAAGCTTCTCCCAACATGTTCATCCCGCTGACCAACTCTCAGTTTTTCTGACAAAAATTCCCACATTTGAAGACATTTTTTAATTAAAATTGTATCTTTTGTTTCTCTCTTTTTGACGAAGCACAATATTGAAACTGCTTTTTTTTTTTTTTTAAATCTTACTGAAAGTGTATTTTAATTCCATTTAATCTTATTTTGATTTGACAGTTTTATTTTATTTAAGTGGGTTTTTTTCAATATATACGATTTGATGGAAAGCACTTTGAGCTGTATTGTATGTACAGTGGGTTTGAAAGGTGCTATTCAGAAAAATAAAGTTTATTTCTGCTGCTGTTATGCCCATAGTGTGATAACCTAAAAACAGTCCTGCAACCTCGTAGAAGTCGGAAGTCGGAGCTTCCGAGCAGTACGTGAAGGCAGCAGCAGAGGGCCGGTGTGACTGCGGGTGAAGAGGGGGGGCTCAGCCCACATGTGTGCAGTTTGTTTATAACGTGAGGAGCCTTCAGGTGACCCGACACTACCGGACTGCATCACGTCCAGGATCCGCGCTGCTTTTCAGCTGAAGTGGAATAACGGAGTCCAGAGATCCGCATCCCGACACCAAGTCCCGCTCGGTGAGTTGGGAGCAGTTTTTATTCTGAAATGCGTCTCGAGGCGCTGCTTGGTGCGCTGCTGTCCCTCAGGAGGGAATAAGCACTGCGACTCTTGTAGGAAAATCAGGTTCATTGCGTTTGTTACAGCTGGACCGGACACGGAGACGGGGTTTCTCTTTAGAGCCCGAGGAGCTGGACGCGCAGTCAGGAGGGAACAAGTTCCACTCAAAGTGCCTAAACCTGCCAAGTCTTCTTCAGCAGACTGAGTCATTCAGTCAGTTGGAAACTGCACTTCATCACACTCAGTGATGAGCTCACTTTGAGCATCAGCAAGTTTCATTTCTCTAAACTTTCTTCATCAAAATGTCATGTTTCATACCGGTGTGTGTGTGTGTGTGTGTGTGTTGCCTCTGGGGGGTTTGGTTGTCATTGAGAAGTTTCCAGGGGTCCTTGTAGCAGATTTTGTGGTCATTGAGAAGTTTCCAGGGGTCCTTGTAGCAGATTTTGTGGTCATTGGGGAGGTTCCGGTTTCAGGATTTTTATTAATGGGGTTCCAGGAGTTTTTGTAGGAGTTTTGGTGGTCATTGGGGAGTTTCCAGGCGTTCTTGTATATTTGGGGGTTATTAATGGAGTTAAAAAGTGTTTTTTGTGGTCATTGAGAATGTTTCAAAGGTTTATTTTGTTTGTTTTTAGAGGTTTGGTGGTCGTCAGAAGTTTCCAGGCGTCCTTGTAGAAGTTTAGGTGGTCACTGAGGAGGTTCCAGGAGTCCTTGTAGAAGTTTAGGTGGTCACTGAGGAGGTTCCAGGAGTCCTTGGAAGAGTTTAGGTGGTCACTGAGGAGGTTCCAGGAGTCCTTGTAGAAGTTTAGGTGGTCACTGAGGTGGTTCCAGGAGTCCTTGGAAGAGTTTAGGTGGTCAGTGAAATGTTTCCAGGGGCGTTTGAGGTGATTCAGCACTAATTACTTAATGATCCCAACAGGAAGGTTTAGGCTGGAAGAGTCTCACTGTTTATATTTTCACTACGTGGACAGTGCTCCCTGCAGATGGGGGCTGCTGGTACCAAACGTTATCAGAAAACGTCCACCGCTTCACGCCTTGCGATGATGGCTGAGTCTTTGTCCAGGCTGCTTCTCTCAGGACTCCAGCCGGAGAAACTGGCTTCCTCGGGCCAGCGGAGGGACGGCCGGTCTGTCCCTCACCTCCAGATATATTTCACACACCTTCAGCTGAGTTTGCTGAAGACAGAACCGTGTGTCTCTGCTGTGAGTAAACCTCCCCCCGATTGTCCCTTGCCTTTCCTGTTATGGAGTTCAACACCCGCTCTGCTGTACAATCAGTGAGTGGGACTGCTGTTTCCTGCCCTGTGTGTGTGTGTGTGTGTGTGTGTTGTTGTTTTCCTGGCTGCGTCGGGTCATTGTGTCTCCTCTCAAACGGTCGTGATGATAACGGCGTGACGCTGACACACGGCCACCTGCGGGATGTGTGTGTGTTTGTGTTTGCACATGTACATTTACTCGAGTACTGTACTTAAGAACCGTTTTCAGGAACTTTATTTCGATTTTGTGCTACTTTATACTTCTACTCCACTGCATTTCAGAGGGAAACATTTAGCTTTTTACTATATTTAGTTTGATTTTCTCTTAAGAAGTGAAAAACCATCTGCTACAGTAGAAATCTCAAACTGTTTTCAACTTTCTGCAACTGACGATTCTTTTCATCATCGCTTAATCTTGTTAAGTTCAGTTATTTTGTCTGTGAAATGTAACAAAATAGTGAAAAATGGACGTTGATCATTTTCAAGATGGCGTCTTCAAATTTCTTGTTTCACCCAAACGTCCAAAACCCAAAGATATTGGTTAACTATCATATAAGATCAGAAAAAGCAGCAAACCCTCCAGTTTTGGCATTTTTGCTTGAAAAATGATTGAAACGATGAATCAATTATCAAAATAGTTACAGATTCATTTTCTATTGATCAACTAATAGATTAATCATTTCAGCTCTATTAAAATCCACTTTCATCTTTCTGGTGCAGCAGTCCATCTCGTTCTTTCCTGTTTTGAGAGGCAGACACTCATTTCTAGAACCTCTTTTTTTAAACAAGTTCATTTAGATTAAAAACAAGTTTAAAAATCTTTCTAAGACTGAGGTTTTTGCAGGTTACGCTTTATAAAGCCGTTAAAATCAGCTCCCCCCTCGACAAACTGCTCACACGTTCATGCATCATTGATAATCCTAGATCTAGCACTATGAACTACTTTTACCACTTTTACTTTGGTGTATTACTGCTTTTACTTAAGTTAAGGATCTGAACACTCCTTTAAACCCTGGACGGGAGTACTGAATGGAAATTTAGCAGGAAAAGGTAATAATGAAGCTGTTTTATCTTGTAGCAGAGCCTGTTTAAGCTACTGGACTCCCTCTCAGTCCGGCTCCTCCGGTGGAGAGAGGTATTACAGCTTTATCTACTGCTGCCGAGTGAAGTGTGTAAAAATGATGGAAAACAGAACTTAACATTAATATAATGAAGAGTGCGGTGTAGACCTGCTCTGTAGGAAAAAGTGCAATGAGATAACTTCTGTTATGAACTGGCGCTGTATAAATAAAACGGAATGAACAGAAGGCGAGGAGCCCAGTGGAAGTCAGCACTTGACTGAGGAGGAGGCCGCCATGTAAAGGAAAGCTGACAGAAGGGAGGTTTTGGCCGTCAACGACACAGATAGAGATCGCTGAGCACGCAGCGGGCTTTTTCCTCGTGTTTTTAAAAGTTGAATCGAGTCAACCGGCACATCACCCCAAGACCAGAATAAACAAAGACTCCAGATAAAAGTCTTATCTGATGGCCGCCGGCCAAAGAGAAGCGAAGTTCAAAGCTGCAGCACTTAAGAGTTGCGTGGCTTTCTCTTCTGATTGGGTTTGAGTAAACTGAGCAGCGGCGGAATCTAACTGTACATTTGGCGACAAAGTTGAATGGAAGCGTTGGCCTCACCATTTATGGGCATTCGAAAACAAAACCTCATCAGTGTACATTACAGCAGACCATAAAAGCAAAAGTTCGATGAGTTGTTTTTAATGTTGTCTCTGCATCCATTTTTTTTTTCAGCTTAGCGTTAGAAAGGTTTTGGATTCTTACATTTGAATCCAAACTGCTTTATCTGCCGCATCAAAAGACAAAGACACTTCCTTTTGTGACCAAGACAGACCTGACATCTGCAACAATGAAGCTCCACGCTTTCACTGCTGTTTGTTAAGATGCCAAAGGAACCACAGAGCTGATTTGGTGTTTTGGTGGAATCTGATCTGACAAGAATAATCAGTTTTCCTTCTGGTCTTGTAGGAATGAGACTGTATTGTTGTTGGAAGCGTGTGCGTTGCTGACATTACCGTATTAACGCGTCACACACCACAGCTGCCCTGATCCTCGTTAGCGCACTTCTCGTCTGAGAAGTCCTCTTTTCTTTTCCTGGTTTCTAAAGTTCGTGGGCTCTCTGGCAGCTCAATCAAGAATCAGAATCGGAAATACTTTATTGATCCCCGAGGGGAAACTCTTTAACTCTTTGAATCAAGAATCGCCTAACATTTCCAACAAGACTTACAGGTGCAACAGGTGAAAAAGATTCACACACACACACACACACACTCCACCCTACCGGCTTTATGACATAAAAAAACAACAACAAAATGTTGTCATCATGTTGTAACCTAAATCAAAAGCTTTATCCTCTGTACGGAGGCCCTTTTAGGACATCTCAGACTCAGTGTCAGGCCCAGCTTTCATCAGGCTTTGTGCTGAATGCTAATGCTAGCATTGTGGCTAAAATCCTTGAATTCCTACATCAGCAAAAATAAGAGGTTCTCTCTCTTTTCAGTCTTGGGCCTGCGGAGGCTCCTGTTTTCCCCGTGATGTCTCAAGGTGCACTCTAATTAAACATGAAGTAGATTTTCTTCTTTTACTTTTGGTACTTTAAGAATATTTTGATGCTAATACTTAATACCACTAAAGCAGGCCTACGCTCCGGACACGTGTCGGTTGACAGACGTGTTGGCTGTTATTGGATTGAACCTGTAACCTTTCAGTCACAGGAAGGTTTCTCTAACCTCTAGGCACAAGCTGGTATTCTGTTGTACAATATGTTTCCTGTAGTCAGATCAGACGCTGGCTTTCTTTCTCTGTTTGGTCATTGTACAACTTCCCAAATGCGTCTCTGAAATGTGCTTCTCATTCTCTGTGCATGCGGAGGCATATCTTCTTTGAGGACGCCCTGATTTCATACGGGGTTGTGCATCCGTTTGAAATGCAGGTCTGTTTTCCATTCGGTTCATTCTGGGTTTGACGCCAGCTCTCTTTTCATCTGACCTCTCGGCCTGTGTTGCTGCCCTGGCGGTTGGACAGCGAGAGGCTGCTTCAGGCTCCCCGAGGCAGAAAGTGTTAAATCACTAAATCAGTTTCTGCCAGGTTCTGTCAGGTTCTTGTCTCTGTATTTAGGGCCTTTTTCTCTCTTTTGAGTATAATATATGCATCCTGAAACAAGTATAGGTGTGTTTGTGTGTGTGTGTGTGTGCGCATGTAGACACGTGTGTTATTATCGTTGTCAATTAATCTGATCATTTTTTCAATTGATCGTTTATAAAATATAGGTATATGCATTATATACTGTATGTATATATATATATATATATATATATATATATATATATATATATATATATATATATATATATATATCTCTTATAGAAAAATAGTTTTAAAAATCCCATCACAATTTCCCAGAATCCCAAGGGGACATCTTTAAATTACTTGTTTTGTCCGACCAACAGTCCAAAATCCCAAATATTCAACTTCTTCCCATCATTTGTTTTAAAGATGACTGAAACAATAAAACGATTATTTTAAATGTAGTTTCCAATTAATGTTCTGTCAATCGATTAATCGCCTAATTGTTTCAGTTTCTCTAAACCGATTGATCGACCAGTCGTTTCAGTACTGAAGTGTGTGTCTGTCCATGTACGTGTGCTTTGATTTGCCCAGGCAGGCTTTCTAATTTGTAACTGCAGTTCTGCGATAACAAAATACAAATCTCCGTGAAGCTTTTATTTGACCTTTAACCCTCTCCATTCATAAACACCTCATCACATCCAGGCGTCCCTGCTGCACGATAAAGACTAACGTGGGCTGTTAGAGCGAGTTAAGACTTCTGGGCCAGCCACTGCAGGAGTCTGGCTCTTTGAGGCCGAAGTGGGACAAAGGCAGAATGAGACTTTACATCACTTTTAATGGTGGAGCTGACAGTGTGCATCGAGTCAGTATCAGGGACGAGGCCCATTTCACAAAGTCACTTGTAAACTTTTTATATCCTCAGTGGGCAAGTTTACGTTAGTGTAGGGAAACTAGATGAAAAACATCATGGAGTGGTGATAAACGTGGGTGGAAATTCCCTCACAGGTTCTTTGGATAACTTACAGATGCAATAAAAGAGGTATTTATTACCTCGTAGAATAGATTACCTGTAGGATACTGTATGTGCTGGGCTTTCATTGGGTTACTCATCCATACAAATGACTCAGTGATTGACGTTAACATTTCCAGAATCCGTCAGATTCATCGGTATAATGTACTTTTCCACAAAACTGATTCCATCAGTCATGTTAAACTCACCAATTTGCTGCTTGTAGTTTCTGTTTTAAACAGAAATACCTGTTTCTCCCACTTATTAATTCTATTTTCTACACTTCCTGTAGTGTTTTTCATATTAAAAGCAGTAACCAATAACGGGAAGGCTGGAATACTCATTCATGGTATCTCAACGTCGATCAGGAAAAAATGGAAAAGTGAATGCACTGATATTAATTGGTGAATGAAAACAGCAGCTCTGTTAGAGAAGAGAATTTCACCCTCCGACCCTGGTGAAATAGTTTTTAACCCTAATGATGCTGCCACTGGATTTCATTAGATTTTGGGTCCTGAACTGAAAACATTAACTCATTTTCACTTCCCTGATAATTGATATTTATCATTACAGTATCATCTGAGGTTTATGTCTAAAACATCTGCATGCACAGTGAATCTTGGTAGTTTGATTTCCATAGATACCTATATAACTGGCTGTTGTATATGTAATGTATATATGTAGTGTATATCTGTCATTTGGGAACGTAATTTGCGAACAAGATTGATGATAAAACAATACGAAGCCTGGTGTTACACCCCAATGCAGCTGCACACACACCAACCTAATGTCACCCTGTCACTGCTAATGGATGAAACCAGGCTTTCTCTTTCCTTTTAAAGAAACCCAAACTTCCCACCAGGTTTATAAAATACCCATTGCCCCACCCCCATGAAATCACATCTTCCTCTGTAAGGACAGTTTAAACATTGTGTCCATTTCTGATACGCAGTTATAGTTTGAGAAACTAGGACTTTCAGTTATGATTATTCCCAAAGCAAGAATTAGAATTATTACTTAAGGTGCCTCGATTGGGTTATTATTGCGAGTCTTTGCTATTAGAGGTGTAGATGCACAGAAATCCCAGCAGCTTCTTAGATGTCCCTTTTTATGTCATAGATATTTAAAAATCTAACAATGTATTTGTCATATATTGGCTTGAATCATGGATGACTTTGTTCTGGATTTGTGACTTCTTTTCTGTGATATGATGCCATTTTTTTTCTAGATATAATAGAGCAGAGCGTGTTTCATCTTGTATCGTCTCATCTTAAATTATACCATCGTGTGCTCCATGCTCTTGTCATCTAAACACAAATAAAAAACTGAATTAAGATGAAATCCATCCATGTTCGGCCACTTAGCGGGGTTGTGGTCGTGGTGGTAGCAAGCCAAGCAAGGCAGGCCAGAAGCCCTCCTCCCTAGCTTCTTCCTCCAGCCCCTCCCGTGGGATCCCGAGGCATTCCCGGCCCAGATGGGATAACTAATCTCACCAGCATGTTATGGGTCTACCCTGGGGTCTCCGGCCAGTTGGACATGCCCGAAATATCTTCCCCCGAGTCCAGGAAGGAATCCGGATCAGATGCCTAAGTCCGCATGTATGCACAATGTCATTCTTTTGGTCATTAAAGAGTTTCCCTACGGGGGATCAATAAAGTATTTCTGATTACTCTGAGCTCATGGCCAAAGCTTGACTGTTGGTGAGGGCCTCACCATCAGGCTCAGCTCCCTCTTCACCATGCCAGCCTGGTACAACAGTCCCAGCTCCATCTTACCCTCACTGGGTACCCTGAGAGCTTTAACTCCTTCGCCTGCTGTAGCAACTCATTCTCAACCTGAGGGGGGAAATCCACCAGCATAGTACTGTGGCCCTTCATCCCGGGAGGTGCGGACCCTCGTCCAAACCACTTCACGTTTGGCTACAAACCACACTCTCCATCTTCAGCTGCACCTAGACATTTTTGTCTCTGAAATGAGCCTTTTCAAACTCATGCATCTATCATTCAAACTGACCTTCCTGGATCGTATTTCATTGTCTCACCTGTACCTGAAACAACATGCCCCCAATAACACAAGCCCTTGGCACTCCATATTGCCGAAGTACTCTGCACAAGACACTGAGTGACGCAATCATAACCCTTCTTTAGGTCCACAGATCATGTTGATACTGGATGGACGGACTCTCCATGACCCATCCAGTTTATACTGTTCCATGACCAGGACCGAATCCACATTACTCCTCCTGAATCGGAGGTTAGGCAGTTGGCCTGAACTTCCTTTCCGGCACCCTGGCATAAAAACCTTCCAGGTAAATAACCTTTCGTGAGCTGTGTGGCACCCAAATAATTGGAGCACATCCTCCAGTCTCCTGGGAATCCCCACAGCATCTGCAGGTCCACAGGCACTACCTACTGACCTCCACGCAACATTGGAAAGGCGTGTCAACCGTGACAGCCCAACAATATCCAGAGACTTTAGCATCTCGGGATGAATTTCATCCATCCTTGGTGATTTACCACTGCAAATCCTTATGACTACCTCAGGTAGCTCTGCCTGAGAAGAGAGAGAGAAAAAATACCTGGTTTGAACAGTAGCATGAGATGGACCTGCTCTGTTCACCTGTCACATAGAAAGGTTTATTTGGTCAAAGCCAAGGATAAGTTTTGAAACAGGATAAAACAAATAAACTTCCTCTGTAGTTTCCTTATATTCCAAAGACCTGTTCACACGAGATGGAAGTTGAACCTGTGTTGTCAGAGTTGAAATTAAAACCTTTTTGTAGTGGGAAAATTTGACTTCTTGAGCAAACGGACCTGAATTTGGGATTTGGTCACACTGTCATTGATCATGACTCAACTTCATTAGAGCAGCCTGCTCCTCTCTTTTGTCAGCCACATTGCTAGCAGAAATAATGTACACACTTTCTAATGGACACCAAGGTTTTCACCAAAAATCTGTTTTTAAAGTTCATTTTTAACAACTTAACCTACAGCATATTTATCCTGGGAAGGTGAATGTGCACAGATGCTCTTTTTCACCAACCCTCTGCAAGACATTCACTCTCCTCCCAGCTGTTATTTCTGCGAGCAGCCCTTTAACACTCCAGTCTTTTGTAGCTCCACTGAGGAAATTTAAGGTTAAGTGCCTTGCTCAGTGATGGCGCAGAAGTAGCTGATGAGGGAGGGGAAGCAGTTCCTCCTTCGCCCCCTCCCTGATTTTTCCGACTCAAAGTCAAACTGTGCAATCACAAATGAATTCCCCCAACCGCCCAGTAGTCATCTGAATCGGCAGAGACTTCCCCACCCGTTATCTTGTGGTTGCTGAATGAATGATTCAGGTTTCTTAGAGTTTCATCATCCCGTTGATGCCTATGTTGGGTTAACATCACAAGATAAAACATTCAAAGCCATGATTAAAATGTCATATGCCCTGAAACCACAGCTAAACACACACACAGAATATGCAGACATACCACGCTGATGAAGAGCCCAGAATAACATCCTCTTCATCCGCCGTGAAGGCTCTTGTATGATTAAATAAATCCTTTATTCATCTTCTTCTTTCTCCAACCCACAGTTATCCGGCTTTGGGGCACTCTTGTGTTTAGAGAGCTGGACACACTTTCACACGCACACCTTTGTGAAGCCGAGAAGTTCCCCACCTTTCAATGCACCGGCGATTTTACCACAAAGGACACAAAACATACAACACACACCCCAGAGAAAGAGACACAAAGAGAGACAGAAAGATTGAGAACGAGAGAGTCCATTCATTAGTTCATGTAAAGAATGAATGTTGTTCTATCAGCCCACCTCAACACACACTACACTTACTGTCAGTACATTCCCGCAGGCCAGGCCAGGGCTGGGCTGCTGTGTGTGTGTGTGTGTGTGTGTGTGTCTATACAAGCAAAGTTTGCAAATGTGCGAGTCTCTGCTGTGGTTTAGACACTTCCTGAGGGCTGGGAAAGTTCTCAGCCTCATAATACAGATAATAAGAGTGTGTGGTGTAAGTGATTGTGTGTAAGAATGTTTGAGGGTGTGTGTGTGTGATCATTTCTGAGTTTAAGTGTCTATTATGGGACAATCTGTGCCCTGGAAGTAACTATTTTACTGTGTGTAGGTGTGTGTGTGTGTGTGTCCTCTAGGCGATGTGCATTCACAGGCGTAGAATGGACCTATTGTGGTTAATGGTCGTTAGGATGCTCTGTGTGTGTTTTGTTGTTTTTCCTTCCTCCTCTGCTGTTTCCTGAGTGTGTGTGAAAGAAATAGAGAGGGATGTGAGGAAAAAGACGAGAGAGAAAGAAAGAACATTTCTACCTAATGTGCATAATGTTGCAGTCGTGTGTGTCGTGTGTTTTGAAACAGCGGGAAATGTCCAAAGGCAACAAAACGTGTCTAGCAGCACCTCTAGAGCTCACTGATGAACACTTTATATCTGGTTTGTTTAATACGTACAAAACCCTCAGTGTAAACTAATAAGCGCATTGACCAAAATGTCAAACTATTCCTTTAACTGATCGAAGTGCACTGGGGTATAATCAATTAAATTTCATTTCAGTTTTTTTCAATGCAATGGGGCCTTTTTGGCATGGGAAACAGACGTTAACGTTGCTAAAGCAAGTGTGAAATAAAAACATGTACATAAACAGAAGAAATTAGCTATTAAAATATATACAGATAAGTAAGATGATGATGATAATAATAATAATAATAATCATTGTTTCTATTTAAAGGATAATACTATATTTTGCATTTTCTTTTCTCATTGTCATCAAATCCCATGAAAAGACCAAAACCAGCACTGAATGTATCTACACAAGCATTGTGTGAGTATCACAGCCTGATATGTCTTCTTCCTCTGAGCCACAGAGCTCCATTGTTGTCCAAAAACTATTAAAAACATCAGCGAGCCGCACCGTTGCACTGGGTGACATGTTCCTTCATCACCATGAACACACACTGTAGTTTATTTTGACTCTAGTTTTCATTTAGGTGTCTTATCATTATTATTATTATTATTATTATTATTATTATCATTATTATAGCTTTTTGACATCGGTCCAAGCCAACATAATGATATACTGAATGTCAAAATGTTGCTGATCGGAGCAGAGACAGAGTGAGAGAGAGCAGGCAAGTAAAACTTTTTATTTTTACAGCAATTTCAATGTCATTCCAAGGGAAACGCAGTGTGTTTGACAGAAGAGCAAAGAACATTAAAGTACACACACATACTGAGTGACAGCCGCGCAGACGGAGAGCAGACCACCCAGCCAGGCTTACGTCAGTGTCTCCATCCCAGAGGACGTGACAGCTGAGCAGCACAGGGTTTACGTATCAGCTGCCTCACGGGGGCCAAGACACCCGGGTCACTGCAGAAGATGTACTGCCTTAAACCGAAGGTCAGGGCCCAGCGTGGGTCACTGGCCTGGTTCTAGTGGGGGCCCCGGCATGACAACAATGGAAGAGATTAGCCAGGAAATGTCGTGTTCACCATGACAAAAAGAGCCTTCGGGCCCTACAAGATGGCCGACTGACTAACCGTGCCACTAGCGGCCGTCCATCACTTCCAGACTGAAATATCTCAACAGCTGTTTGATTATTTATTTAAGTAGACAACGTTTCGACCCCAGTCGGATGCTCGTCAATTCAAAATATTTGAAAATGGACACACGCACACACATACAGTATATGCCAACAGGCTCTATGATGACGGGTGGGGTTTGCCATCCAACCCACTCAGGGTGATAAACATTAACAATTAACAATTCAGTAAGTACACAGTTACATAAATCCCCAAAAATGTGAGAGTATAAAATCAGAACCGCCTGCATCTTGTAAAGTTTATCAAACCTGAAATTAACCGATATCAACACGTTCTTATCTAGACATGAGTTCATTTGTGTAAATAGTCTTTTGACATTTTATTGGACGGTCACTGTTTCACAGCGAGCCCCGATTCAAACAGTGTTCGCAAACATTAATCAAAATGTTTATTTTAATCTGCTTAAAGTGTGAAGACAATCACAGGTGGAGAATGTAAAAGTCAAATGAAGCTGTTGTGATTTTAATATAGTTCGGTTCTTATGCAACCTGTCAGAGAAAAGAGGCGCTGCCAGAGGAAACACACTGATAACCACCTGGTGCTGTTAATCACTCTCTTGGATATTAATTCACCTTTTATTTGTTATCTCTCGCTGTGCTTTTTCTTGTTTCTTGATGACTCATTTGATCATTCTCAGTTTTTGCTGTATCTTGTTCTCTTCTTCTACTCGTTGGGAATCCCGTCTTTGTTTGTTTTGTGTCTCAAGACTGAAAAAAAATAAAATAATGGTAGTTGATTTTTTTTTATTTTTTTTTTTTAAATTTAAATCTGAAAATGAAAGGTCATGAACCAAGTTAACCATACAGAGTTGGTTCAGGAGATGGTTTGAGACACTTTAATTTAGAAATTGTAACTTAAGTTTGGTGTTTAGCCCTACAAGAAGTTTCTCGTTCACTTTCCTCACCGTTCATGATGTGTAACGTCAGCTTTCACGACACAAACCAGACAGCAGTCTGTCGCGGTCACTGCCAGACTTACAGTCTATAATCCCTCTCCCCTTCTATCTTTATTTGCACACCCATCCACAGAACATCTGTTTGTGTGTCTGTGTAAGCTGGCAAACAAACAGCCCCCCTCCCCAACAGCAGCACTATCAGACTCTATTGTATTATTGTGTTTGTCTGGCCTACTAATTAATAACCTCTTATCAGGGCCGAGGCAACAATAAAGTATTTCTGCCAAGCCAAACGCTTCCTTCCCCTCCGTAACCATCTGAACAAACCTTGGAGCTGGCGCCAAGCAACTCCAACACAATGCACAGCAGACACACACACACACACACACACACACACACACACACACACACACACACACACACACACACACAGACTCTTGCTTAAAAAGTGGACACAGTATTACAATATTAACAATATTATGGCAATGACAAACCTATTTACCTGAACTGGCTGTTTATTTTATTGCGCTTGTGTATATTATGTGTTTTATGTCTTGTGGTATTTTATTTCTCTTGTTGTGAAGCACTTTGTACTTTGTTTTGATAAGTGCTCTATAAATAAAGTTTATTATTATTATTATGACAGGGTTCGGACTTCGATGGGGGGAATTTGAAATTCCTAAAATTTGAAATCAGGGTGGAACATTTTTATTTGCTCTGTCTGTACACTTGTTGAACCTTGCGGTCTGTAGCCATGACCACGTGTGAAGTTTCCACATGTAGTCGTGGCTACGGTCCCCCACAGTTATCTACTCGTTCATGTACACCCTTTAATTACACGGGTTTCCTAAAGCTTTTGTAAATATCTGCAAGTGCAGTCATTTCCATCTTTGTTTCGATGCTTGTGAGGTAAACAGGTAACATTAGCACAATGCTACAAGGCGTCCTACCTGGTATGGATGCTCGTACATATTGGATTGGCCAATTCAGTGTGTTGCGTTGA
Organism: Siniperca scherzeri; assembly: GCA_027580175.1. NCBI lineage: Eukaryota > Metazoa > Chordata > Actinopteri > Centrarchiformes > Sinipercidae > Siniperca > Siniperca scherzeri. Next base: position 33,684,149 of record CM050843.1, on the reverse strand, counting down.
TTACAGACATCTGAATCTGAGCCATACAATGTATTGACAGAAAAACGGCGTGTTTTGCTTCTTGTTCCTTCACTGCGAAGAGTTTGTTTTCACGTTCATCTGCTCACCTTAAATCTCAGTTTAACACCTGGACGCACCAAAAGGGTTTTGTGACATCACAGCTGGTTTGGAGCCAATCATGGACCAGTATCCAACTCGCATCCAAATCAAGTGTGATGTGGAAACTCGAAACCTCCAGGTCACAAACACTGAGGATGGACTTTACAGTGAAGTAGGAGACATCTTGTGTCCAGCAGTTAAACTTTTGAAATGAAAAAGATTCTGGATTTTTCTATGAGGGAGAAGGAGTAGATGTAATTTTAAGAATTTTTAACAAGATAATTGAACTTTTTTGTGGATATCAGACACGTTATTATTCAAAGCAGAGTCTTAAAACATGTTTGGAGGGGATCTCTAATCCATGTTGACTCAAAATGATGTCGGCGGGACGGATATGCTTGCTACTGAAACAAACAAAAGAAACGGCTAACATGAACGCAATTTCAGGCTGAATGAATGAAGCGAAATGAAATTGGCAGTTCAGCCTGATTATCTGGATAAAGATTTTTTTGCCTAAACACGTCATCCTGCCTTAACCACTATCACTGTAGTGAATTTTCTGTTTGCACCACAGTCACCAGCAGTGGTACAGATGTGCCCTCGGTGTGTTTGCCTTCCAATGCAAGAGACAAACAGAAGAGAGGAGCTAAGATAGCACAGTCTCATGAACCAACATTGCCATATACAGCACACACAGTACCACATGCATATTACACTCAGACATTCATCTGCACATGCTTTGCTTACTTTACGGCCTGCAGACGCAGCTAAATATTGTAGTCGTGTCCCTGATTCTTCTGCACACATTGTATATCACTGGTTGCTCCCTGCAGGGCTCTGTTTTGTCTGTACAAGTATGAAAATAACAGGCTGGGACACACACACACACACACACAGCATATACATAGAGCATAAACACACTGTATATCATAACACACACGAAAATGAAAGGCTTTGTTTTTATTCATGTCCTCAGGGGAAAGGTTTATTTGACTTACTGCAGTACAATGTAGTTGACATAAAGGACTTTATTTTAGAGGCCATTGTTTCTTCTGCCCACTGCTGTAGTTGAATAGGAGGCTGGAGGGTGCGTGTGTGTGTGTATTTGTGTTTTTCTGTGCGTGTGTGTGTGTCCCACTCAGGCGTTCCCTCAGCAGATCTGATCCAGAGATCTGAAGTTACAGTATATTGAATTAAACACACTTGTATTTAAACTCACGCTCCCTGCTGTTGATGACAGATTAAGATCAGTGTCTTGCTCCTGGGCACTACAGCCACGAGTATAGTTGGTGATTAACACGTTAGCCGCCGAATCTGGTATTTTTTTGTTTTTTAGTTACAGAGCAAACGAGAAGAGAGAAGAGTTGGTTTGAAAGGGGAGTCAAGGAAGCCATTTTTGTGAAAAAAGAAAACCCCTCTTTAAACAGAAATGGTGGTCTGAGATTCAACTTGCCAACGGTTTACCACAGTGTATTAACACCGTGGTCAAGCCAATCATGCTAATCAGGTACTTAACAGTGATGAGGGAGGTGCAGCCAGAAAACAATAGGCCTGATTACTGATTACTGGGCCATCATGGAAACAATTAGGTCAGTTTCAGGTGAAACTAGCTATTAACAGATACTCAGGTAGACTCCTTCCTGAGGGCGGGGCTTAAGCAACACAGAGTAGCTTAAATTTCTGAGTTCTCAGACCATTTTCACAACTGAGAATGACTTCCGGATGGGAGCCGAAACGTCTTGATTCTGAAAACAGCGTCCAGACGACTACGACTGAAACCTTTTCTACAAGAGAGCAAACTTTATTTATTACTTTTCGTTGATTCATTGATGTTGATGAAACACTGGTTTCCGTCATTTGCAGATATTTGAGCTGATGTTGAATATTGCAAAGTTGTGTGTTCAAGTAAGGTTTGACGGTATTTATATACCATATAGTGTAACTATTCATGTCACGGTTTAAGGGAATGTCGTGACTCAGGGCAGCTACTGTAGCCAGATCTCATCTACGTGAAAAAAAACGTTTTGTGCAAATTGTAATACCTCGATTTTGCTGATGTCGACATTTGACGCATCAAAAACAAAAGTATGTATTAATCAAATTAATTCGATATATTGCCAAGCACTAATTTACTGGCTAACTACAAATACACAGTAAAGCTGCTGCAGCTTTAGTTTTCGCAAAATGAGTTTTTCCCCGACCTGTTGAAAGAGTTAAAGGCTTTCCTTACTTCATGACTGCTTCACCTTTCTGACTTCATCATTCACCCTCAAACAGCGTTCGCAGGAAAGTTTGTTATTTTCTCTTCCCGCATGTTCCAAGAGACGGATTCAACTCTCACATCCACTTTACTTTTCTTGAACTACGCCTGTTAAGAATTAGGTGTCTGCTGGAAATGAAACCATTAAACACACACAGATTTAAAAGAGAACTTCACAGTTTGGGTGGGCGCTCTGCATTGTGTGTCACTGTGCTGCTTCGGTTTAGTGCTTTTTTTATCATCTTTTATCGGATAATTGTGTGTGTGTGTGTGTGTGTGTGGATACAAAAGTGGTTGTCCTTGTTTTCTTGCCTATTAAACTCACACATGTGCGTAGTCACACAGTCAAACAGCCATCGATGTCCCCTAATGAGGCATAGACTAAGACATAATGGAATTGATCTTAATCTCCATATCTATATATCTCTCTCTCACAGAAACTAGTATTTTACAATGAAACACAAATACAGACAGTGCATTACAGTACACTATAATACCCTTTAATTTATTGTAATCTCTGCATCTCTCTCTCTCACACACACAAACACAAACACACACACAGCACCTCTGGGTGTAGTTATGGCTAAGCGGAGTTATCTGGAAGTGCTTTGGTTAATTCCGGGGAAGAATCTTTTAATGAAAGCACCTCTGTAGCTGAAGTGGTTTCACTCTCTGCTTTGAAAACAGGAAAAATAAATCGTTTTAAACCCAAATTACCGTTTCAAAGTTTCAAAGTTCTTTGTCATAGTTAAAGAGCGGAGGTGCAGTTCTGGGAAACAGCGTTGCTGATGGGGAATAGAAACACATTTTACAAAGAGAAAGTTTTAGCATTTTTGTTGGTGAACAATTGACTTCACATATTTGCTTTGTGTAAATACTTAGAGTTTATCATCAGTCATGTTAATGTGCAGGTAACTTCACTGTCTGACAAGGAGCCGGCAGAAGATACCAGGAAATGCACAAACGCACACATTCAGTATGTTTACGTGCATTTAAGTAACCCGGGTTACAGTCGGCTTTTTTCAGTAATCTGATTTCTGAAATGTCCTGGAAACCTGGTTTCTGTAATCAGGGTAGGGGATTAGGGAGACCTGATTTCCCCAGCTAGATTTCTCCTGGAGAATGCAGATTTCTCTGCTGTGTATGGCCTACGGGTAACCGGATTTCTAATTGGCTTTTTACAAATACGCACGTGCAGGACAAAGGACTGCAGACAGGCAAACGTAACAGCTGAGCGGTGGGTGAGATAATTACACGGAGGGATGCATCCTCGTATTTAAATTAACTCCGTCCAACGTCAGGACCGGTGCAGCGTCTTCTGTTACTACTTACAGTTAAAATCAGAAAGCTGTGCTTCCAAAATAAGGTTGTGGGAAGAAGCGAAATCTGATTACTGATCTGTTGCACGTATACGCAGACTTACAGTAGCCAGGTTACTACAGTGCGTGTAAACGCGTAGTCCGATTACCCACGTAACCTGGTTTCTAACCTGATGACTTACAGTAAGTGCATGTAAACGCACTGATTAACACATACACACAAAATGTATTTTGCCTTTTGAGAAATATTAAATCAGTTTGATCAGAAACTATAAGACTCCAGAAAGAAGTAGTCAGCAGCAGACATTTGTCATTTATATAACATGAAGTGAATGTTTAATGAAGTTCATCCCTTTCCACCAGGAAGCCAGAGCTCACAGTGATTACAGATTTCCACTTAGACTTTAGTGTGTTTTACATTTAATACTTGTGGTATTTTATCAAGAGTTTGGAAGAATGTGGGTTTGGTATGCTACTGCTGTGCTGAATTTAATCATCCCCGTGGAGAATTAGTGGAAATATTTGCCATTAGTTGGATCTAACTCTATATAAACTCCCCCACACCACAGTTACCATAAATGTTCATTCCTGACGAATGATGTTTGTTCTTTTAGGTCACTTTAACATGCTGAATGGCACTAGATATACTGCAGTAGCCAGTTCAAGCTGAGTTCTAGTATATTAAAAAATGCTGTGTTGTTGATCCAAAATCCAAAAGTAAATAGTTTCAAGCTGCTAAACCTAACAAAAAATAAAAAATAAAATAACCCCCAACCTCTAACCTTCAGAGGCTCCATTACGGATTTTTCTTACCACGAGGCATAACTGCACAGTATCCACACACACACGCGTCTTTGTTTCACTATCCCCGTGAGGGACAGTCATTGACATAATGCTTTCCCTAGCCCCTTACCCTAACCTTAACCACCAGTGCCTAAGTGCCTAACCTTAACCCTAACCTAAGTGTAACCTGTACCCTAAAACCAAGTCTTAGCCCTCATAAAGCCGTCTCTACCTGTGTGCATTCAGGTTAAAGTCCCCGCTGGGATATAAGAACATGAAACACACGTCTTTGAACTCCTGCACCACAGTCCCTGATCGTCTCACTGGCTTCGACCTGCAGTGCAGGGTTGGCTCCTCCATTACCGTCTCTATTGTTAGAGAGGTGATAAATATGGACCCACAGCTCGAGTTTGACGAGTCGCTGTTCAGGAGTCAGTTTCAGTCGGAGTTCGCAGCCCTCACTCACGTGTTCGAAACAGTCTTTGTCGTTCCAGTGAACATCTACAATGAGGCTCTGCTGGAGAAGGTCAGTGGGACGCCCGTCATCAGAGAAAGCCTCTTTTTTTTTTTTTTGTTGTCCTCATTGTACTCAGGTTTCACAAATGACTGTGGCTAACTTGAACTTCACTGACTGTATTCACTCCCTAAAAATATAACTTCATCACACTGGCCTTCAATCGGCGTAGAGAATATCAGTGAATCTCATCTATTTTTATTACATTTTAAATTTGTTCCTCGTGTCCTGATTTGGTCCTGAGGCGTTTCATTAATACTTCTGCTCGTCTTAATTTCATTTATTTATTCAAATGTATCTCTACGTTTTTGTTCCTGTGTATTTGTACTCTTCCATTTGTAACTTGAAACCGAAAACCCAGGTTTTGAAATAGTAGTTTTTTATATATAATATATGAAGTTATACTAAAACTAAAAATGAATATAATCCTAATTTAACCCTAAACTGACTTAATAAGAGTTTTTACTTATTTTTCTATATTGGTGGGGACATTTAGGACACGCAAACATACATGCGCACACGAAGAAACACATCTCTGTGTGTGTCTGTCCACATGACACACAGACACTTCCAGTCCTTCACAACTTGAACTTGTACTTAAGATAAACAGAATACTTTCTGTTTCCCAGAGAAACTTTATTTGCTTCCTGCTCCTCAAATCAAAAGACACAGTCCGACCTGACTGGTAAAGTTTAATGTCAGGCACTTAAACGACACAAAAGCTGCCGGGTTTGTGACACTTTTTCCCACTTGATTGTTGTAAGAAACAAGTGGCTTTTTTTATTTTTATTACAGCTGTTACAAGAGTTTCCATCAGCTCCTGTTTTCTCTCAAACATTGTCCCAGTTTAGAGCTCCGGATTCCAGCTAATTTCAGCTCTATTGTTTCCTCCCTTCGCTCAAATAATAAATGTGTGTGTATTTTTGTCACTGTGGTGTGTGCATGGAGTTAGATCTCTACAGTATGTGTGTGTGTGTGTGTGTGTGTTTGTATTTTATTTTTCCAATTTTTGCAGGAAACAAAAGACCCAGATTTTTTAAAAGGAGTAGATGGGTTCAGACAGACTTTCAGCTGGATTTAGTTTTCCCGCACATCAAACTGTTGTTTCTCCTGCTGCCAGAGGACACTGTTTAACATAGTTTACAGTCGACAGTCTTGTTGTGGCGAGGACAGCTCGGAGTACGCTTCTGGGAGGAAAATGGGGATAAAACACAAAATAGTTGCTGATTATGATGCAGATCAGCCACAGTCCCCGAAAGTAATAAACAAGCAATAAACAGGAAAACTGCAGAATGTTGGCCCTGCTAATGTTTACAGTCTCAAAATATAAAGGATCCTTAGCAAACATGTTTGTTTATGTAAAGGAAATCAAATATTGGCCCATATATCATCATCAGATCGAATATCCAGTGTTGGTCGGACTCTTGTACATAAATGGATGCATAATAATGGCTGCATTTGTATAGCGCTTTTACAATTTTCTCTCATTCACACACTCCCTAACACACCGATGGCAGCATGCTACCACGCAAAGTGCTGGTCCGACCATTGTTCACTGTTTTGCTCAAGGACACGTTGGCACATGGACAGGAGGAGCCGGGGATCGAACCACCGACCCTGTGATTAGGGGACGGCCTAGCTCTCCCTCCTGAACCACAGCCGCCCCGCTCCAGCAGAGAGTCCAGCAGAGAGTCCAGCAGAGTCCAGCAGAGTCAGAGCAACGTGGGCATCCCAGTGATGATGTGTGTCTGTCTCCCGGACAGATGTTTACAAATCCAGTCCAGCCTTTGCTCGGGTTTGATCTGCCAACTCTTGGGAAAAATCTCTAACTCGCTTTGTGTTTGCGGAGTTTCGGACTTTCTGGCAGGTAGTTGCAGTTAGCGTACGTTAGCTGCTGCGCTGGAAGCTGCAGAGTTGGGCTTCTCAGTAGTACTGAAAGTGCAAGCCTGTCCAAGGAGACATTTGATTCAATGTGAAAATAAAACTGTAGCTTATTGCATCTTTAAATGTATCGAATGTTTTTTAATTCCAACACTTTGTGTTTCCTAGAATGTCAGTGTGTCTCATTAAAGGGTATATTGACAACATTTTTATATAGACGACTATTCAAACAAAAAGCATCCACAGAGCTTTTAGAAAGGTGCGGAATAAAAGTATCACTTTTCCTAAAAAAAAAAAAATTCTGATTGTGAATTAATCATTTAAAATATTTGACCGATTGTCAGTATAAGTTTATGCGGGGCAAGCTGATTGACCAGTCCCTGGCCCGTGCAGTCAGCTTATGAAACGACGGTCGCTCTTCTTTAAGAATGGAGTTTACGTGGGATCCCAGTGCGTCATGTCAAAGGTAAATTAAAGTTGTAAATCTGCTCATTATAGTGTTTACACCCAAAACGTGACTGTTATTATATAGCAGTCCAACGTTAGCCCTGTTATGAGACACTTTGCTCAGGTACTTGTGGCTAGCTAGCCATGTAGCCAGCTGCGTTGAGCTCAGCTACGTTACTCGCGTTAATATAAAAATCTGAAAATACTTATATGATCAAACAGTCGTCCTTTCTCCCGGTAGTGGAGGGGAAGTGCGCCATCTAGTGGCTGGATGTTATCAATAGCACCTTTAAGTTAATTACGTTGCGTGTGTGTTTTCCTGAAGTTTCTCAATTAAGTCAGAGATGTTGTGTGTGATTATTCCATATGCGTCTTCGACTGCTTAGCTAGAATTTGGGGGGGGTGTGTGTGTCGGTGTGTGTGTGTGTGTGTCAGTGTTTGTCCAGCTGTGTGTGTGTGTGTGTGAAGGAGTACAGGGTGTAGCTGGTAATGGCTGGGATCAGTGTCAGAGCGATGGGAGATATGGAGGCAGTGGGAGTAGATTATCTCTCCTCCTCTGATATCTTATCATCGCAGCAGAGATTCAGACCACAGATACACAACGTGGAAGCACACAGGTCTCACACACTGCGTCGCAGCCAGGCTGGGAAAGTCTCTGGTCTGTCAGGCTCTTTGGCAGCTCACCAACCAGCATGTGAAGGTTTTATTGGACTCTAGAAACTGCGGCTCGACTGATATACTGGCTGATATTTGGCCCATCATACTGTATCACCCACTTAAATACTTAAATAATACAGATTCTCTTCCTGACAATGATTACATGAAAACTCCTTCTTTTCTTGACAGTTGTTTTTTCAGTGATGGTTTTAATATGTTGTTATTTATTTTTTATTTATAAGGCCAAGTGTATCCCAATCTTTCAGGTTCGATTCGAGTATTTTTGGGCTAAAATAGCTGAATACTGAATACTCTGAGCTGATTTTTTTGGCTATATTTGCATTTTTTAGATAGGAGAAACAGCAGAGAAGTGACAGAAAACGAGGGGAGATAGATCCCTGGCTGTACTCGAACCTGACGCTGCAATTACATGGTCAGCGTGTCCTCTAGGCCACCGGGAGGCCCCATTTTAAATCTGTAAAAAGGTTTAAATTAAAAATAATGTTGGTCAGCACAAAATATTGGCTGTTGGCAACCTAAGGCTTAAAAAATAATATTGGTATCTCAACTGTCAAAACCCATATCAGGGCTGTTACGCAGTAAAACGTTTGTTATGAAATTTTGGACAAAGTGACTGTAGCCAAATGAGCCAAGATTGAAATGCAAACCTCTAGCATTTTTCTAGCATTAGTGCTGCAACGGTTACTGAGGGCTGCAGATAAACATGATAATATAGGAACGTGACACATTTCTAAGAAACAAAAATCAAGGCTGTGTCCCGTAAAACAGTTCACGTCCACTGTGCGCCACTCACACTTCCCCTCCCCCGACAGAAACCATTGTTTTAAAGGAACAACCCCCCAGTAATCAGGAGTCACTTAATCACTTTAACTTCAACTTTCTCCAATAGTTTTCAGTAACTGTAACCGCAAAGGCTTCATGCATTAAACAGAAAACTTGTGTCTGTGAAGTGAAATGAAATCAGACCCGTCCGTCCACCACCTGGAGCATGAAAAAACAATAAACCTTTTTTCTTTCAAACAGAAATTATTGACTGCAGCTTGCAAAAGTATGCACTTCAAAGTTGGTTTCTGCAATGAAGACGTCTGTAAGTCCTCCAAAAAAGAAACAGAAGTGAAACAGTACCCTGCCAGGGCCTTGGTTTACTTTTCTTGTTTAGTTGCCAGAGCTGCTGGGTTTCTGCACGTCGTTGTCTTAGCTTTATGTGAAGCGGTGCTGGTAGCTCGCCGATGGGGGGTTTCTGCTGCTCCTGGACAGACTGACAGCTGTCAGCAGGAATTAAGGCGGCTTTTATTTAAGACGACTCCTCTCTTTACAAAACAGAGTGACAGAGACAGAGGAGGGGGGATGAAGATGAGGACGAAGAAGAGGTGGAGGGCTGAGAAAAGCGAGGGGATGCAAGCCTTGAAATTCAAGCTTCACACGCATTCACTTCTTTGTCTCTGTGTGAGGAGAAGCCTGTGTGTGCTTGCGTCCCTGGCTGCTTGGTTGTTTTTTTGCTCGGCGGGGTCCCAGTGTTCCCACCAGATCCAGTGAATAGACGCTCCTTTCACCGCTCGCTAAGACGCCTAATGAGGGGGGACTACTTTCTGTCTCACTCACAGCGTGTCAATCTGAAGGCTGCTGTGTACGTGTGTGTGTGTGTGTGTGTGTGTGTGTTCACATATCCAATTCGAAATGGGGTTTTTCTCCCAGCTACTGCTGGCTGGCCACCAATATTTCTGATAGTTGGCTGGTCCGCCAGCTGTTGGAGGGAAGATGAATCTTTGACTTTTTGTGACTTTTTGTGACTTTTCATCAAGTGCCACCAGCAGGTCAAAGTTTTCACTTATTGTGTAAAATTTCTCAACATCTACAAGATGGATTGGCACAAAATATGTGTATGTACTGAATGTACAGACATTCACGGTCCCCAGACGATGAACCCTAATGATGTCGGCGATCCCCGGACTTTTACTCTAGCGCCACCATGAGGTTGTGGTTTTGAGTGAAATGTCGACTGACAACTGTTGGATGGATTGCCATGAAATGTGGTACAGATAACCAAGGTGCCCAGATGACGAACTGTAATAACTTTGGTGATTCCTTTTTCATGTAGCGCCATCATCAGGTGAAAATTGAAATTTCTCCAATGCTTTGGTTTATGACCAAATGCATGCACAACTGATGAGAGTCCCATCAGCCTCAGCTCTGTTTTGTATTTTGTGCTAATAAGTAAGTATTGAGACACTGAAATAAAACGGCGGAGCGAGAATATAGCGTAATACTGGGCCTGCAGCTTTATGTCATGTTCCAAAAGTTGGAATTGAAAGTATCGAAATGACTCTGATGAAGACGCACCTGCCGTCGAAACGTTGCTCATTTAATTAAGTTTGTTGCCTCAAGTCCGTGTGCTCCAGTATACTTTTACCTCTGAAGTCTCTCCCGATACCCGGTTGCCCTACTCTGAGAGCGCCGGGCAGGTCTCACTCCTTGGGAGTAACCTCTTCCTTCATCTTGGAATTGAAAGTGTTTAATAGCTGGTATTTTTACTCATCCACAAAAGTGCCCTCATCTCAGAAATATAGTGAAATAAACTCTGTGTTTCAGACGCAAATGTAAACACGAGTGTCTGAGTTACTATCGCACCTTGATTATTTTAATATATACAAAGGTAGCACTGAAAACTGTTATTTGTGTAGTGCTGACTATCCTCCACATGACGGATAGAAATCTGATTTTGAATCTCTGAGTTTAATTTAACCTAACTGTCAGACTTGCTAAATGCTTAATCTTGTCAGAAATATTAAAGAATCTTCTTGTGAGTCAAATGAGCAGAAGTCTTGTTGTGAGTGGCTTAAAATGCGATGAAAATATTGCCTCTCATCACCCTTTAAATTGGTATTACACTGCACTAATTATTATACTGTACAGAGAATATATTGCGTGTTTTAGATTTATTTAAAGTGTTGTTATGACACCTCTCAAGTAGTTCATATCGTAGTTTGAACCAAATCTCACTTGGCACTTAAACCAAAATACTTCTTTGCTGTAAACTGTATAGAACGCACCCTTATCTCACTGCCTTGCAGACGCTTGTAAATTTAAATTTGACTTTTTTTCTTACCTTCACTGCATGCCGGCCTTTAACGGTCCCTTCAGGCTGATTGGAATTTCAGGCTGTTATGAGCTTCAGCCAGCGGTGAAGACTTATTGACTGCTCAGACCGACATATGGACCTCTGTGTTATTGCAATATGTCAGCACTGACTTAAGCTCAGTTATTCTGGCCGATAAAGGGGCGTTCCACTGAATGTCGAGATTCAGTCATAGTGTTCCCTTTGTGCAGTTTAAAGGTGAGGCATTTCACGAGTTCAAACGTCATGTGAATCGACACCGAACAAGCTCTCAAACTCAAAACCTGACTACAGATGAGATCTATCAAAAGACCCCGACAAGAATACAACTCTGATGAAGACGCCGAATAATGGCAGCCTAATTTTGCCTGAAAGTGTTTTAATTCAAAGCACGAAATATTGAATCTTGGCTATTTAAAGGCCCAGTGTGGAACATTTAGGAGGAGCTGTTGGCAGAAATGGAATATAATATTTATAAGCATGTTTTCATTAGTGTGTAATCGCCCGAAAATAAGAATCGATGTGTTTTCTTTACCTTAGAATAAGCCGTTTATATCTACAGAGGGAGCGGGTTCCCTTCCACGGAGGCCGCCATGTTGCACCGCCATGTTTCTACAGTAGCCCAGAACGGACAAACCAAACACTGGCTCTAGAGAGGGCCGTTGGCATTTTGAGCGAGTTTCGTAGCCACTGTAGTTTCTCCTTCACGCTTTGAACGGGTGCAATAGTGGCAAACTGCAATTTCACCGCTAGATGCCACTAAATCCTACATATTGGACCTTTTAAGTAAAATATCTGAATCTACTGTATATCAACACTCAAAAACCCACATTAACGGGGCGCCCCGGTAGCTTCAGTTCCAACCTGAGGCCCTTTGCTGCATGTCATCCCCCCCCCTCTCCCCCGCCTTTCCTGTCTCTATCCACAGCTGTCACTGTCCAATAAAGGCAAAATGCACAAAAAACAAACAAACCCCACATTCGTCAGATCCACTTGTGGTTACAAAGCAGTTTGTTGTGAGCTTTTAGACAAAGAGCTGCATCAATCAGTAAATTAAAATCCTTTTTAACTTCTCAGTATACCGTTACGTATGTTTGAATTCAAATTCAGCAGGGATTCGGTAAACTGCTAAACTTCACAGCCAGTGCAACATAGAAACATTCGAATATACGCACAGCGACATACAGATATAGACAAAACATAAAATCTTCCTGTCGACGCTCAGACACACAACAGTGTCGGTGAGGCCGTTTGTTCAGGGCTGCTAGCAGAAGCGACCAAACTCCTGCTGACGCGAGCCCTTCTCCATTTTAAAGTCCTGTATCTCCGACCAGATGGAACTGACGTGACTGAGGGGGCGATCAGTGGCATTTGCTATTGTGAGTGCTAGGCGTGCGACGGCTCTGTGGTTCATGTCTGAGGGATTGGGTGGGGGAAGGCAGATGAAATCAATCTTTTATCGAACCTTTTTTCTCTCCTCACTCTTTATTATATTAGCATCAATGGAAAACATGTTGGTAGCATCTTCTCGTGTTCATCCGACCGTCTCTGGTTAAAATTAGAGACATCATCTGCGGCAGATTAGATCAGCTGTAGCTAATTAACATTAATTCTGTTCTGCTGTCTGTCCTCGGGTTGATGTGCTCTCTGCAGCTGCTGTCTATATTCAGATCACTGTGTAACGCCACTGTATGACCAGCAGCGGACTGTGTGTTTTTGTAGTTCAGCAGGGGCCAACAGAGTGGTGACTCTTCTCTACAGAAATGATCAGCTGATCGCCTCACGTCTGTTTAATGATCTCCCTGTTGAACTTTGATTCACATCAGATCAACATTTGAGCTGATGAGCTTTATAGTTCTGAATCAGGAGGCTCCAGCTGAATGTGTCCGATACATTTAATGAACATTTCATATTTTCTGCTGCTCATCTCATTTTCAGGTTGTGAATATTAATCAGGCTGCCACTAAAAACTGTTACAAACGTTACCTAATAAGATTCGATACTGGACTTGAATTTCATTAAATGATATCAAACCCTCATCCCTAATTATCAGTATTAAAACCCACATGCAGAAAAAGCTGGGACACATCTGCATTTAATGATATAATCTAAACAAGGCAACAGTAAACATATGCAGTAAATACCTTATGACTAATGCAGCCCCTTAACTGGCAACCGGTAATGAAAATGTGGCCTGGTTTGGGCCTGTAAGGTTTTTGCCAAATTCACTCCAGTCCCGTTCATAATCGTCCCATACAATAATACAGCTGATGAATGTCTTTTAAATGAGCCACAGGTTGCCAGGTAGCCTGCTGGAGATCCGCCCTTTTCAGACTCAAGTTTGGATGTAACTGATGTTTAGTATTTTAAATAGGTAGCAGCAGGTTGCCTTTAACACACACACACACACACACACACACACGCACACACTCAAATAGGAAAAAAAAATGGACCCCTTCCACGGACTTTGTTTAGGCAATAACAAACCTAGGGTTCCCGCTGGTCTCTTTATTCTCCACCCCACCCCGAACCCCGAAGGCAGCGGCCGAGACATAAAAGCAGCCATCCATCTAACGGGACAGCGCCCATACATCACTCATACTGCACGAGTGATTAAACGCACACGCATACACTCGCACACATCTACCCACATGCGTTTGTTCGGCAGAAATCACACATAGAACTTTAGGGAATATACACAAAAAATGCGACATGAATGCAGAAATGTTAACACACACACACACACACACATATACACACACACACCCCTCACGTTTCGCTGAGCAGAGGTCCCAGCGTCTCACTGTGTGCAGCCTAATTATGTTGTTCCCTCACTCTAACAATAAGCCCCTCTGGGCTTCTTCCAGGAAAAAGCTTCATTCCTGTGTTGATAAAACGGAAGAATGAAAAGAAAAGACAGAAACAAAGTGTTAAAAGAGGAGAGCTTGTTCGCACTGCACCTGTAGTATGAACTCATTAGGCTCAGGTCCTTCACACACTGCGATGTCTGCAGGACACAGTGAGACAGTCTGCTAATGACGCTCAGGTATCTGGGTCAATGAGCGAGCCTGTTCTATTGAGATACTACGTGCTAAACTTGAGATTAAAAAGAAAGAAAGTTTGTTGGGTAGCTAATGGTAAAAGACACAGACAGAACACATTGGGGAGAAGGAGGGGTATAACATGCAGCAATGGTCCCTGGGACAGTTATTTGTCATACGTCTTAACCACTGGGCCGCCATCGGTGTGTGAGTGTGTGGGTGAATGGGTTAATGAGAGGCAAAACTGTAAAGCGCTTTGTCCGTTAAGGTAGAAAAGCGCTATATAAATGCAGTCCTTTTACCATTTACATGAAACAATCCAAACCTTTCCTTTAAAGAAAAGAAAACGTATTGCTTAAAATGGTTTTGTCCTAAAATATAACTCTGTTTTTGTGCAGTATAAATGTTTTCCAATGGCTTGCAGCAACCATGAGCAAATTTAATCATTTGTCTTTAAAGTTGAGTTTTTGAACGCAATATTACTATGATGCAAAGGCATTTAAAAAAAAAAAAGATAAACCAGGACAAGACAGAAAATGGATGAAAACCACCTGAAAGAGAGATTTGACTATATATCAGTCAGACTAAATAAATAAAGCCGTTAGCTGTGAGAAAAACATGATTTTCACTGAACGTGCAGAGAGTCTGGAGCCTTATGGACATGTTTCTGACACACTAATCTGAATATCTTGTTCTTTTAGATTAGATATTATTCACATCATGGTGCGTCACAAGCTAACGAGTCTAGTTATAGATAGATACTGTAGTTCACATCTTGTCTTCATTTAAAGGGGGACAGACGTTGCCTGACATACTGACATAATAGATCTTAGAAAGCAATTTCTACATCTAGGAAACAACTGTGTGCGTGTTTGCCTCGTCTTCCTCAAACATCGTGTCAAGCAAACTGAAGTCCATCTGAAAGATATAATAACAGGCTGCAGGTGTGTTCTTTAGAAAATGTTTTTCTCTGAAAATGTAGCTGAATAAATCGTAATAATACGTGACTAACTTAGAGGATATGGGAGTTGTGTAACAATCAAGGGGCCTGTTTCCCATTCTTCTCTTTCCTTGCGCTGTCATCTGGAAGTGGATGACATCAGCTTTTTTCCTCTTCCCAGAAACCCCAAGAGAGCGCGAATATTTCCTCGAGGCCTTGGACAGATAGAGCGAGAAGCAGTGATCAGAGAGTGTAAAAAGATAGTTTCCTCTCCCCAGAATTCCTTGTACATTGCAGCTCAGTTCCCATAACGCTCTTTGTTTGTCTTGACTCTCGGCTCTAGTCATCCCTCTGGAAAAATGAGACGTGCACTTGTCTCGGGCGTGGCTCTCACTTGGCCGCAAAGTCTTTCATCTGAAAATGAAACCAGTGTGTTCTTTCATCACATCATACGTTTCTGTGCTGATAGGTGATTTTTATGAACTGGAATAATGAAGCTGAACAGTGTTTGTGTAGCTCACCGGACTGCAGCAGAGCGAAAGGTTGATCTCGGGTCTGGACTGAGGCAGGTTCAGGACTCTGATATGACGCTGAAGTCCTCGCCTCGTGTCGTGTCTGGGCGAGCCACTGTTCCTCTAGCTTCTGTAAACTCAGTGCAGTCTCTCATTTGGAGTCGTTTCATCCGTCTTTTTGAAAAAGTGAAAAATATCCACGTAAGATAAATGAGCATCTACGACAACACTCGCTGTTTTCGAAAAGGTTCGCGACATTAACGAAGTTAAACAACAATTTGTGTTCAAACTACGGCTTCCATTCAGTTTTAGCAGAGCGACTGTGTGCGTGCGGTTTCGCCCTTTTCCGTTACATCCACCAGCGTTTCAACTCTGTAACTGTAATCTCTGCTCGCTGCCGTCGCTTTTACGCCTGTTGCCTGTTCGCGTTCACACTGACTTACAAACAAACCAAACCAAGTGTGTCGGCGATGTCATCCTGCGTAATCAGTGCTATACATAGATCCACCTGAGAATACCATCCATCCATCCATTTTCTACCGCTTGGTCCCCGTTAGGGGGTCGCGGGTGACTGGAGCCT
The DNA here is from genome assembly GCA_027580175.1 of Siniperca scherzeri. Taxonomy (NCBI): domain Eukaryota; kingdom Metazoa; phylum Chordata; class Actinopteri; order Centrarchiformes; family Sinipercidae; genus Siniperca; species Siniperca scherzeri. The sequence continues at coordinate 33,667,980 of CM050843.1, read as the reverse complement.
ATCCCAGTGACTTTGGGCCTTAGGCAGGGCACACCCTGGACAGTGGCCAACTCGTCGCAGGGCGAACACAGACACAGACAAGGACAGACAACCATTCACTCACACATTCATTCAATACGGGCAATTTAGAGTTATCAATTAACCTACACATGCATGTCTTTGGACGGTGGGAGGAAGCCGGAGAACCCGGAGAGAACCCACGGTAACACGGGGAGGACATGCAGACTCCACCCAGAGAGATTGTGTGATGTTGGTCTGGTCCGGGAATCGAACCCACGATCTCCTTATTGGGAGGCAGGAGCTCTAGCCGCTCTGCCACCGTGCACCCCCCCCTGAGAATACCAAATTGCAAAAATACACAGAGTAGTAGTAGTAATATTTATTTATATTTATAATATTTTGGAAGGATAGACAACAAAAGGATAATACAGAAAGATACCTCACCACGTAGCTTTATGATCACCCCTGGAGCTGTACCATCAGAAATAATCAAATTATCCTTAACTGGCATTAAATTAGACACTGAACCTGAAACACAAGTAAAAGATTTCAGGGATGAATTTAAAAATGCACATGCATCACTGATCTTCCAGTCCCTCTATGTAACTGCACCTCCGCTTCGCACAGTAGAAACAATGAAAGAGTCCTCAGTGATGACTGCAAACATGTCTGGACTCACTATTATGAATCAAACAGATGTTTATTAATACATATAAGTAAATCAAATATCTGATTCCTCCTGGACCTCACTCTAATCATCACACTTTTCCTCTCATAACTGAATTAAATCTTTCTTTCCCCTCTTGCTTTGAGTGCTGATTACAAATGACTTTATTCAGAATGGATGTATCATTGTTGGAGGTTGAGGAGTTCATTTATCTACAGGTATGTCCTTTGAAATAATCATAAGTCATTTTTTTCATTTCATCTTCTAGTAAGAGCAAGTATCATTTTGTTCAAATCCGTCCAGGAGACAGCTTTGGAAACCATCACTCACGCTGTTGTCCTGGATTCAAGAATGTTGTTTTGCTTTCCTGTGGAGAGACTGACTCTGAAGTCACATCTCAGGGCCACGAAACAGGATCACCTTCTGCTACCCCAGGAAGCAATGGGAATAAAACTGGGCCTTTTCTAACGCTCACAGACTCAGTCAAGATTACGGATAAACCCATAACAAAACAATCATCAAGTCATGGCATGTAGTTTGGCGAGCACATTTTCATATTGATGCAATAGTTAATCCCATCTGGCCGCACATGAATAAGTTGTAAAATAAAATAATATCGTTGCGTGTGTGGACATTTTCAAGTTTGGCTCTGGACTGAAACACTGGAGTATTAAAATCTCAGAATAATCTTATGTCATTGATTTTGACTCTCGCTTAGACCAGACTCCATTGAAATAAAAAGAGATTTGGGAGTTTCATTTCAACAGTGTCTGTCCGCCCAAAAAGCAAAAGCCTCATGTTGAATTTAACAGTAAAAATATGGAATGTGCTTTAAATGTTATGCCAGTAACTTTTTAGTGTATACCCACCAGCAGCAGGCCTGTATCCACTGCAGGTCCCATCTTGCATTGAACTATGAGGCACTGCAGTGCATTCCATTCAAATGAGCTTTTTATGTGTTTGACTCTGAATCAGGAATGCTGCAATAATTTTCTCCATCTATTATGACTGAAGCAGGTTGCGCTGACTGTATAATACTGATACCAGTGGGCTTATAGACATCCCTTAACTGCTAGAGTTTCACACATTTTCTGCACAAGAGCCAAATGTGTCCATCTGTTTGGAAAATGCTTTTACCTGAAACATATGAGAAGGACTTTACAGATCCCTGTGTAGAAGTGAAGTCATTTCCTGCTCCAGGTACACTTTGAATTGATTTTGTTGCATCATCTCTCTGCACATATACGGGTGCCTCAAAGGAAAGTATGCACGTTTTACACATGATAGGACTGAAACCGTGTAAAGTCCAAAATCCTTTCAAAATAGAAGAAATTAAGCAAATAGATGCCCTGACAATATTCCTCTGATCTGAAAATGTTAATGTAACACAAAACGGTGAGGAAGCTGTAGGTCAGTCAGTCAGTCAGTGAGTGAGTGATGTTTTATATTTAATACAAGGCTACAAAGTGCTTTGTGATGTAAAAGGAAGAGCAACAATGTTGAAGAGTCGCGGCAGACCACCAAAACTTGAAAAGGAGCAGGGAGGCGATGTAGGATTATCTGATACCGTGAACGAATTAACATCACAATAGTCTTCGTTTCTACTTTCCACATCTGCGTTTGCCTGGTGAAAAGTTTTCACCTCGACACGTCGACACGTCGGCGAAGCCTGGCAACAAGAAACCCTCCACAGAGTAAATCAAAACAGTTGCGTGAAAGAACAAATGTTTCCTCCCCTGCAACGTCGGAGAAAGACTCTGAGATTTACTGTCTCTTAATGCTCTTGCTTTTATCATTTCCATCCACATGAGTAGTTGCACATGTTGTCCATGGACCAAGAATGTGTGTATTCATCCTCCACAGAAAGTAGGTCTGAAAGTTTCCAGCATATGTTACTGCTGTGGAATGTTTTATGTTATAAATCTGCAACTAAATCTGAATCAGCTGGTGAATTACATCTTTTTGAACGTATCACTATAATTTCATGAACGGCATTTCTGTGTTCTGTTTTTGTATGCAAATGAAATGAAATGACAACATTTCAACGTTTTTGTTGACGTTTATCGAAGCAACAGATGAAGTTTCGTCACACACGCAGGCTGTAATTAGAGCCGAAACTGTAAGTTGATTAATCGATTAGTCGATCAACAGAAAATCAATAATAATTTTAATAATCTTTTAACTGTTTAAGTGATTTTCTAAAGACATTCTCCGGTTCCGCTTTCTTAAATATGAATATTTGTTGCTTTCTTAGTCGTCTATAATAGTAAACTGAATATTGTGCGGTGTTGGACTGCTAGTTAAACAAAAGCGTCCATTAAGATATGTAAATTTGGGTTCTGGGAAATTGTGATGGATGATGGGATTTTATAGACCAAACTGTAGCTGTAATAATATTCAGTGATATAGCAACAGGGTGTAAAGAGTGGAAATGCATTAATACTTTTATACAGTGTATAATGAATATTTACTGTTTACTTCTGAATGGGCGAAAAGGATTGTTGGAGTAGGAACGATGATGTAAATGGTGCAATTTTTAGTAATTTAGTTTTCATGTCAAGTTTAACTTCTGCTGTCTTTATTAAGTAGAAAAATGCCTTTTCAGTATTTGGAACAACATCTTTTTTGTACCTAGAATCATCGTGTGACACGACCATTACTTTTCTCTTTCTTGATTCACAAAGGAGAAATGTGGCACGAAAAGAAACAAAGAATTTTTTTAACTATTGAAATTACAGTAGCAGAATAACACTGATATCATCCAGACGTGAACAGTGAAGTGTCCGCTGTTCTGATCTGTGTTCCTCTCTTAATGTTTGTGATGCTTATGATGCTGAAAGCCCCGTGGTTAAAAGGCTCTGCACACATTCCATATGTGCTGATAAACTGAGGTTTCCTGCCTGCTGCGTTCACATTGCTACTGTTAGGACGATCTCTGTGTATGTGACCTCGAACACACGGTCAGTAAACCAAGAATGTTGTTATGCTCTGCTCACTCGCACAGATACATAGATCTCGGAGGTGTTTTACAGCTGTACAGTCGGGTGCCGGGGTGCCGGCTGTATCTGGGGCCCGAGGGCTGAACCTCTGCCCGAGCTGTGCACCTGTTCTCTGGGCGCTGACTCAAACTCCCTCCCCAGGTCTTAGACTAGCAAATAAACTACACGCCGGCAGCACGTTAGCAGAAAGTTAGTAACATACAGAATGACTCTAGTTGCATTACGGTTGTGGTTTGATAGCATTTTATTGAATCTGAATGCTTTCCAATCACTTTATCTTTTTGTCAAAAGTTATAAATAACTTAAGAACTCAAACTCAAAAGATTGCCATTCCAAGAGCTAAAATGCAAGTTTTGCCAGATTAGTCATTTTGTGTTCATTTAAATGAGTACCTGAACGTTTTTCACATTACTCAAGTACAACGGCTGATGGCAATGTCATTGGTTTTGCAGATATTTAGTCATAAAGCAAAGTACTGGAGAAATAAAGGCATCACCAAAGTGATTTACAATCCATCCCGAGGAGACATTTCATTAAAAATCACGAATGTCACAAAAAAACCAGGAAAAGTGAGGAGATCAGTCATCGGCATTCATCGTCTGGGAGCCAATAATGTCTGTACAACATTTCATGACAATCCATCTTGTTAATGTTGAGATATTTCAGTGGATAAGGGAACACTTTGACCTGTTAGTGGCGCTAGAGGGAAAGTCGGTAGGATTCGTGAGAAAGTCTGTACAAAATGAATCCATCCAATAGCTGTTGGGATATTTCAGTCTGTATCAAAGTGTTGGACCGTCAGACTGACTCTGCCATTCCTAGAGTCAAAGGTTTTCCAAAGAAATCAGACTCAGAGCTGAACAGATCCAGATATTCTAACAAATGTGGCCTAATCCAAAACGAACCCAGCTCTTAGTTTGGACCCACATCGGTTCACTTTCATTTGCGTTTTAGTGGAGTGATCAGGTGTTTGTGTGGACGCTGCATGCAGTTCTGTAGCCGCCACAGAAAGGTAAGGCAAAGTGAAAACACATTAAAAACACAGTTTGTTAACAAAAATGTTAACACATTGGTGCATGATGAATGTAAATATCACAAACAAAAAGGACTGGAGAGAAAAGTGTTAGCATGGGTTTAACACTTGCACTGGGGTGTAAACGTTGCACTGACGTGCATCACATGAGCTCTGATCTGCACTTTTGAAGGGCCTGAATTGAACGAGTTTCCAAATCTTGAGGTTGTTTGGCGAGGTTGGTGCATGCGTGAGCTCGACCGTGGGTGCTGTCTATAATGCATGGAAAGGGAAAGACAGGGTTGGAACATACGGAGACGGAGCGAAGACGAGCGGTCAGGCTCAGTAGTTTAATAAAGGAGGGAAAACAGGATAAAGTTTATTAGATTAGGGATTCTGACAGAGACAAGAGAGCGAGAACTATAGTAGATTAAGATTTAAGAAACCAGAGAGAGATATTAAATGGACTTTATGTTGAAGTAATAAGATGACAGGGGGGATCAGTGGGGAGGGACGGATAGAAGGAGGGGAGTTATTAAATCATGGTGAGGATTAGAGGGCTGGCAGAGAGAAGCTGTAAAGCTGTCACCTCCTCTGGCTGACAGACACTGAAAAATATCATAGTATCACGGAGGGAGGGGGTGGGGGAGAGACTCAGAGAGGGATGGAGAGAAACAGCGGAGGAGATGGAGAGAGAGAGGAAGAAAGAGGAGCTGACAGAGCAGGTAGGTAGAGCAGAGACGGAGAGATGAAAGGATTAAATAAAGAGGATTAAAGAAGGGAAATATAGAGCAGTGAGGAGGAGGAAGATCGAGGAAGATGATGAGGAAATCCTTAAAGTTATAAATAAAAGGGATTAAACAAGAACAGGTAGAAGAAGAATTGCTGGGAGTAATGGAACCAGGTCCAGTGTCTTCCTCTGTGCCGATAAATCAGCCGGCAGTTAAAATGAGATTTTTCAGCTTCCCCTCGAGTGGCCAGCCACGTTTTCACCTCGTCCTCCTGTAAACACAATAAAACTCCTTTAATCCCCGGAGCAGGAGCCAGAAACGCTCGGTTTTCCTCTCCGCAGCACTCCGGGGAGATGGAGGTCACAGAAAGCATTTGAAGTATTCAGAGGCTCTGATTTTACAAGGCAGGTCAAAAGTGTATACAGTGGTATTGTAATGGGAGCAGTCATACCTCCCATCATGCATCTGCTCCCGTAGCAGTGATCGCTTCGGTCTGTACGCTCTTCTACAAATGATGCTAAACGTGCTGACTTTTAACAAGCTGCAGCTACAGACAAGTATTGTTTCCAAACCGTGGACACAAATCAAAATGATCAAACTAAACCTTTCATTTGAAAGCTTGGAACAGTCTGTAGCTTGCTCCCAGTGTTTGATTGGGTTGTTTTTTGTTTAATTGGGAGGTTAACACATTGTGAGGGCAGAACTGTTCCTTTAGTACTTTACAGTATTCTTACTGTTCTAATCACTTCGCCAGAAAAAGTTGAAAATGAGATTTTATCATGCAGAACATGAAGGATTAACGAGATCATGATACAAAATAAAAACTGGAATCTTTTGCCACAAAACCTTTTTCTTTTGTTTTGAAGCTTGAAACATTAAGAGTCAAATTTCTTCATATTTAGGAAGTCCATTTTAGGCTTTTTATTCACTCATTTAAACAAACCTTTCCCTCTGCTAACAGAGGAAGCTCCACACAAAGAGTTGACATTTCTGAGCAAAAGCAGTCTATTTCAGGCGCGTTGTGTTAGAGGCTGTCGGTTAGAGGGTCAGTGTGATACAGTGTCTCTTTCTCCATCTGATTCTTTTATTTCGTCCTTTCTTCTCTCTCCTTCTCTGCATTTAACTTCAAATGTTTCCATCCCCTCATCTTTCTCTGCATCCCTCTCATACTGTGTCTCTCCATCTCCGTTTGTCTACAGTAGAAACAGCACTGAAAACACGTTTTCACACCGTTCCTCACTGCATTTAAACGTGTATAATGATCCAGACATGGCTGAAAACCTGGATGTGTGACACAGCTTGTTTTGTTTACTCATTGTTTAGCAACAACCCCCATGGTGCAACAGGAAGAGAAAACAAAGATGGGTCGAGCTGATAGCCATGGGAACCGTTTTCCTCAACAATATCACCCACCTCTACTCCTCCGTGTGCATGTGTGTGAAACTTCATCAAGATATCTCGAAAAGTTGTAATTTGTTGGAAACTTGGTGGACATCAGGTTGTTTTCGGCTCGAGGATCAGATGATTCTGTGACCATTAGGTAATTACTGACAGTCATTAGTATTATTATTATGTTGCGTTGGTGTACTTGTGAGAAAGTTCAACTTTAGTAAGGAGAAACGAAGGGGACGTATTGGCGATGTGATTCCGACGAGGCTGATGGTGAAAGTCGAAGCCATTTTGGCTGCTCCTTCTGACCTGCCCCCTCTTCTCTTCATGTGGGGAGTTCAGGTTTTATTTCATGGCTAAAAAGCGTGTATGACATAGTTTCAAACTGTCACACAGTCCAAAATAACAAAACAAACAATTCACATTTGCAGGACCTCATCCTAAAGGCCTGCTCACACCAACATTTACAATGAAATCGATGCGTTTAGTAGATTCACTCGCGGGAATGTAAATCTGTGCAAATTTGTCATGTCAATTTCAACTTTGGTGAACTTTGACCCGCGAATTTGCATGCTGACAGTGCCGACCTTTGAGCGAATGGAGAGCCAGACAGTCCAAAATGGACGAAGCTGTCGTAGTTTATTAGCTGTGTTGCACCATCAGCTTGTATTTAACCTCAGAGCAATGGTTAGCAGACAGTTATAAGACAGGAGAAGATGGGACAAACTTCCCGTTAGCAACTGAGCTAAGCGAATGAGCTAAAGCCACCGAGCTCCTAGAAGCAGATATTTGCAGATTAATTTCGCTGTGCCACTCTCTGGTGTGGACAGACCATAACCTTTGCTCTCCTGGTGTCTTCCAGGTGTTTCTTGGCTAATAACAAGCCAGAGTGTAATCAGTGCTGGCCTTCCAGTCTCTGCCTACACGCATGCTCATCGTGCGCAAACTTAAAGACGTATCCTAACAATACAAACTTTTACTACTAATGCAGCACAAGCCACTGTCCATTTGTATACTTCAAAACACTTTCACCAGACATTTTCACCAGAATACGGCTAAATACACTGCTTCCGTTTGTCGCTAACACAGTCAGCTGTTTGCACCTGTCACTCGTGATCAACGTGAGCAAGCATAGTTGTTTATTGTTTTGATAGAATAACAGTTTTAGTCATTTTTAATAAAGTGAAAAAGCAGCGCGTGCCCCTCCCTCATTACCACCACTGAGGTGCCCTTGAGCAAGGCCCCTAACCCCGACGGCTCCAGTGGAGCTGCTCAGTGGCCAGCAGGTCAGGCTGTGGGTGTACTGGGCAGCTTCCAGGTGTGAATGTGCGTAACTGTGAATGTGATCAAGGCGTTCCTGCAAAAGAGAGGCTTCCTCTCAGTGAAACTTCCCAGAATAAATAAAGTTAAAAAAAAAAAAGATTTAAAATGACAAAAATTCACTGGCTTCAGTTTCTCAAATTAGCACTTTTGCTGATGCTGCTGTTTGATAATAAGCTGAATATTGTTGGTTTTGGGCTGATGGTCAGCTGTTTAATATTACTACTTGTGCTTTAGGAATTGTTTGACATTTTATAGACTTAACAGTTAAGACCAGTCGATAATGAAAAGAATTGTTAGTTGCAGCCGTAGATGCTACTAATGAAAACTGCTAACTGTGCTTGCAACAAGCGGAAGCTGTATATTTAACCATATTCTGGTGAAAATACGAGTGTTTAGAACCTTTTGAACGAGCCATTTTAAAGGGGTTGAAAAGCAAAACGTAGCTTTTTAGTGGAGTATTTCTAAATTTATAAAGAGGCAAATTGTACATTTTGAGAGAGAAATCGTGTTTCTTGATTCAGGCTGCCTCCTGATTTTTCACGATTTTCCACACGAACTGAGGAGCTTTATAGTTAGAGGTAGTACAGCAGCAACAGCTGAACACATAATCCAGCTGTAATGATCAGAGAGTAGACTAACCACCGTCCTCCATGACCTGCAGTTGACCTGAATCTGAACCAAAAAACAACGTAAACCAAAGTGAACAAACTCTCTATTTTTAGTCTCCAAAAGTTGACGTGTGCTCATCCGGTTGCCTTTACCACATTGTGTTGGTGAGAGAGAAAGAGTGTGTGTGTGTGTGTGTGTGTGTTAGTGTGTTTGTGTATCTCAGGTTTGTATGTGTGTATTAATGTGAGTGTTTTTGTTACTAATGTGTATTCAACCTGTGTGTGTCTGTGTGTTTAAATCAAACTGACAGACAGACAGAGGAAACAAACGATGAGTTTCCTTCAGGGATTTATTTAAAAACTCTCGTCAACATTCAAGTTTCCTTGGGAGAAAGCACACACACACGCACACACACACGCACACAGACACACACACACGCACGTACACACACACGCATGTGTGCATGCTCACTGATTTACAAAAACATATTTACATTTCTTGTCACTCGATGTTTTTCCCTTCACCTTGACTTTGTCACTTTGACACACACACACACACACACACACACACACACACACACACACGTTGTATGACAGCTGAGAAGAGAGGAAGAGACAGTTTGTTCCTCGTCTGTCTCCGTGCTGACAGGTCTGAGGAGGTCATTTCCTCCAGTCAAGTGTTAAACACAAATGAACAATGGTGATATGAAACATATGATGTTATCAAAGTCACAGTGCAGTAAATCTGTCTACAGTTATATTTCACCTGCAAAAAGTAATACTTATAGTTAATATTGATAATATTATTGTTGTTTCACCACAAAAAGAAGAAACTTTTCTTTCTGTGTCCTGGATTTCGTCATTTAATCCTGAAGTGGCAGGTTTACTGTTGTTTTGATTGTAATACATACAGTTTATTCAGAGTTATTTACTCGTCACCACACATACACACAGCCTATTTTCAGTTGAGTTGTTCTTCATTTACTTCCTCCTCCCCTTTCTCTGTCTCTCTCTGTTTGACAAAGCCCAGTAAGTACATCCTTTAATTTTGTCTTCCTTCTAACATACAAAACAAACTGTGTCATATACACCACTTAAATAATTTCTCATCTGTTGACGAGCGCTCTCAGCGGATGTGTCATAGAGAAAAGTATGGTTAAAGCCCAGAACAACACACATGGATATGTGGGTGTAAACTATGTTAGTTGTGTCTGGCAGAAAATAATATAGAGCATTACAGAGGATGATCTGTCATCACCAGGAATGCTTTTAATTTGAAAGGGTTTTATCCCAAGGCTACCATTTGGTGGATAAAGGGTATTAAAGGCTGTGATTAAGTTCTGAGTCATCCACGGTAGTTTTGAAGTCTATTAGTAGCATTAAGGCATTGAAACTAACTAAAGTCATCATTTTTCCACAATGACAACAGAACATTTTGCAGCCTTTAGAAGTTGGTTTTGTTGAGTGTGGAAGAAAAAAAAGAGCAGCATCGGACACAGAGACGCTGCTGGGTTGGAAAAGAAAAGGCCTTCTTATTGGTGCAATGCAGAGTTCTCTTCATACTGTACTTGAAACAGTAAACAGGTACAGACGGTGTCGTCCCTCATTCGTCCAGGAGTGCTCCATCGTAGAAAAGGTTTCAGTCGTAGTCATCTGGACGCTGTTTTCAGAATCAAGACGTTTCGGCTCCCATTCAAACCAGTTGGTTTGAACGGGGCGTCGAGGAAGCCATTTTTGTGAAAAAAGAAAACCCCTCTTTGAACAGAAATGGTGGTCTGAGATTCAATCTGCCCAAAGTTTACCACAGTGTATTAACACCGTGGTCAAGCCAATCACATGCTAATCAGGTACTTAACAGTGATGAGGGAGGTGCAGCCAGAAAACAATAGGCCTGATTACTGATTACTGGGCCATCATGGAAACTATTAGGTCAGTTTCAGGTGAAACTAGCTATTAACAGATACTCAGGTAGACTCCTTCCTGAGGGCGGGGCTTATGTAACTCAGAGTAGCTTAAATTTCTAGTTCCCGTCCCATTTTTTCACAATTGAGAATGACTTCCGGATGGGAGCCGAAACGTCTTGATTCTGAGAACAGCGTCCAGACGACTACGACTGAAACCTTTTCTACGATAGTAAACAGGTACATATAGAAATCTTGTCCGAGGTGTTTAGGCTACCACAGTCTGAGTCATGCTGCAGAGTCATGCAGAGGTTAGACTGAAAAGTGGAGCAGCAGCCAAGTTAAACCTCTCTGACTGTCTTTCCTCTCTCAGCAGGCGTCTTTCCAACCTGTTGAGCTCTTTAAAACCTGCTGACAAGATGCTAGCCAGCCAGCCGCCATGACAGATTATGATAAATTATGATATGATAACACGGTCAGTTTCTCTTGGAACTCGGCTCGCAAGCTCGGCAAATGAACCTGCATTTTGCCATGCCACCTGGAATAATTTCACGGTCAGGCTGTAGTTACAGTACAGTGGGGGGAATTAGCGTTGCATTTCAGAGACTTTTCAACATTTGGATTTCTGATCAGGCCTGCTTGACATAGGACCCAGAGGGGTCAGGAGGCCCATGGGACCAGAGCCTCTGTTTGAAGTGACTGTTAACATTTTATGTTGGAAAGTAAATCAAACAACTACAAAGAGACGCAAAACAGTTACAGAGAAATGTTAAACGACTACAGATATACAAAACAACTACATTGTAAAGAGATGCAAAATGAACACGAAGAGACACAAAACTCTTTCAGTCTGGAAGTCTTGCTCCTATGTTACATGTCCCGTTGTCTCATAATCCATCCATGGTTGGACTGTGTCTTCTTTCTACTTCAGAGTAGAAGGGGTCAGCATTCAAGCAAGCTAACAAGCTGTCTTTCCTTTCTCAGCAGCTTCTTTCACCTTGCATTTCTCAAACTAAACTCTTAAAGTTGGCCAGCCACCACAATAGTAAACAGTACAAAATGATAAATTGACCTGTTTCCCTCACGAACTACATTCCCACATTAACACAGCCACCCGGTTCTAGCTGCACATATAGTTCCTGTCTGCTAGAGATTTATTCAGGTGTCCGCTAGCTTGCTAAGGACACATCCAAAGTGCAGAGGGAATATGGGAATAAACCCAAAACCATGTTCTTTGCTTTGTTTATCTTGCAAATGTGCAGTGATTCGATTAGACTTGATATTGGGGTTGTTTAGCCATGTCTCCCAACACGTATTGGTCCCAGTTGGATTGAATTTAATTATCTGTGAGTATCAGATTCATCCCCATGTTTTGGAAAAGAAATGCTTTAATGTTTTTTTAATTCAGGTGTCTGATTACCACATAACCATAAACTTAATCTGGTAAATATCCGATCAATATCGAATATCATTTTTATTTAATACATATGATTCAAATTGTAGCTTGAAGTCTCTCTGCAAACAGAAAGCAAATGCTCAGGATGTCTTACAGCACGCTCTCTTCAAATGACCAGGTCCGCAAACAATCTGTCACATAATTTATGGTCTAACATGAGCTCTGGGCTCGCTCTCGCTCTGTCTGTCTCTGTTCCTCTGTATTTGAGTGCATGGTGCCTGCATGTGCTCGCATTTAGGAATGTTTTATAAATGGGACCTCTGGATATCGTGCTAGTGTGGCATGCCAAAAGAACTCCGGTCAGTGTTTTCTCAGATTAAGAGGCTGGTAAGCCCCTTTGGTTGGAGTCTGGTCTCGTCCAATATGAATGTAAACATCTTAAATTCCAATAATTTATCTTTATCCTCTACCGTTGACTTAATTTACTGCAATCTATCGCCATCTGACTACAAACTGACTTTTTTCCCCCTCTCACATACATAGCACATGCGTCTCTCCTTTTATTAACTTTCCTCATTTTTAGCTACTAAAGTGGCTTTAGAGACACGGTAGCTGTTTGCTCCATCAGGATGAAAAATCCCGAAGTGTTGGATGGTTTGTCATGAAATCTTGTACGACATTCACAGAGGATGAATCCTACTTACTTACTTCCAACCTCATGGCGGCACTAGAGGAGAAGTCAGTCAGGACACATCATCTGGGAACCATCAATGTCTGCACAAACCCTCACTGCAGTGTTTAAGTCTGGACCAAAGTGGAGGACTGACCAACTGACAGACTGACACTGCCATCCACAGAGCCATGCTGCTCGCGCGGAGTTAAATCATGTTATAAAGCTCATTTGCCATAACATTTAATCAGTCTCTCTCCGTCCCCAACTCCCTCTTTCTCATTTTTCCTCCAGTCAGCTGCAGCCCAGAGTGTGATGTGACCAGTTGGTTCGACCTTCTTCCATCTATCTCTCCACGTCAGTGAAGATCAATCAGCGATGACAGCGATTTCTGCTGCAGTCCTGCAGGCAGCCGGAGGAGTCAGAGGGGCGAGGTCTCTCCAGATACTGATGGTGTGTGTCCTCCCACTGCTGTGGCTGCAGCCTGCAGACTCCAGCGCTGATCCACATGCCAAAGCCTGGAGCCAAACCGGGCCACGGCTGCAGCTCTCCCAGTCAGGTAGGAAACGCATGAAGAGAGGAGCATACTGCTCTAAACAAGTAAATGAATAACATGGCATCAGGTGCACAACAAATCTACCCCCAGTCATGCAGAACGGCACATTTCTGGTGTCTTGTTCATACAGTAAGTATGGGAGGACTTTGAGGTTGACTGTTGCTTGTGTGTTTGTCGCAGTAATGTGGAAATGATGTCCGGCTGTAATGGTCAAGAGAGAACTGAGCTTCAAAGCTTCAAGACAAACCAAAGTTATGTTTAGTCAGTGTTTCTTACCGTTGTGTGAATCCTCGGTATCCGACAATGTGTTAAATACAATGAAACCATTTTTTTTTTTTAGAGATGTCTAACTCATGCATTGTTAACATCCGCGTTTGCTAGCTTGCAGTCTTCTTCACTGCCTTTGCTGGAACACTGCCATGTTTAAAAGCGTTGTATTGCTACCAGCTATTGACCATTGTAATAGTGTGAAAATAAAGGTAGCAATGTGTTTTGCATTGCCTGCGTGTGAGTGTGCAAAATACAAACAAAGCAGGAACCCACTCATAAAATCATTGCTCCATAGCGCCACTACTGGTACCTTTTCATTTGGGAGCAAGATATTGTCCACCACAGTTTAGATGGGGCCAGGCGACTGCACTTTCACATTAAGAGGTTGTTTGGTAGGTTCATAAATGAATAATCAATGTTTAGCTCAAACAAATAAGAACATAAAGATAGCTATTTCAACACTTTGAACCAGTTTACGCTAAATGAAAAGTACATTTTCAGTTCGCGAGCAGAAAGACAGTGTGTTATTAATTACTAAAATCATGTTCATGTTAAAATAGCAGAATAATTTGAGCGGTACAATTTTTGATCAAGTAGTGATTTAATGAACGCAGACAAAACCGTGCTTGTGTTGACTCTGCTCAGTTTGAATTTTCAGTGTTTCAGTGCTTGTTTGGGCCTAACAGCGCGCTCTTTTGGGGTTTAAACTCCAGACTGAGTTACATTTTTCTGTCTACAGTTAATGTATTTTTTATTGCCTATAACTTCACCCATTCAAACACTTTCTGCCTAATTTACATGTTTTCCAGCCCATTTAAGCAGCAACATTAATCATGAATGTCATTCGTCATAGCTTTCCTCTGAGCTTTTGGGTAAACACATAGATTCAGAATGAATGGGGGTTTTAAGATCGATTTTGGTCATTGAATTGTGGAGGTTTTGCCTTGTGAGTTTTTGCTCTGATTTGTGGCTGATTTTCACAGCGGAGAGAGAGAGAGAGAGAGAGCAGCGCAAACTCAAAGACATCAGCCCCACAGATGAGTGAAAACTCAGAGAAAGACCTGGTCTGTCTGTCTACCACATGTCTTTTCCTTTGACTATTTTCACATGAAAACATGTCTTTCATACTTTGACTTCCTTTCCTTACTTTTTGGTTCAGTGCCTATCAGTTATCATTCCAGCTTGTAACACTGCAACAAAAGCTCAAACAAAAACTGGATTAAGTTACTGTTGGAAGTGAAGTGTTAGGTTGTTTCCCTGCTGTCGTGATGTCTGTATCCAGTTAAAGGGTTTCAGTGGTAAAGTCATTTTCTCAGCGGACGGATTGCTGTCGGAGCAGGAGAGAACTTTATATCAGTATCATAAACATCAATGAAGTAATGTCTCCTTGACGCAGCGTTCAAAGCAATCTGGTGAATGTTGTAACCATAGAAACGTTCTCCAACATGGATTAAAATGACTTTTTCTTTTCATTTTCCAGAGTTTTAAAAAACATTGTGCTATGAGATCTCACTTAATGTCAACAGCAGATGCTTTTTTTTCTACAATAAAACACTTCATTGGAGCAGCAGGACGGAGTAAAATGGGAGATTAAAAGATTAGCAACATGGGAGGTGTTGCTGCGTTGATGAGTGCAGTGGTGCTCATAAATGTTTAAAACAGCCTCAATTAGACGAAGAAAAAGACAAATAATTTAACCTACCTGCAGCTAACTTTAAGGTTATTTTAGGTCAGACTTATTGTCCTTGTTACCCCCCATACCAACAGCTGCAGGACCTTGTTTGGTTCCAGCTTCTTACAGCATAGAGATAAAACAGTGCCATCTTCTCCAGCTCCTTGGACATGAGGTTAACATTACTCTGAGGTTAAAGCGCTGTCATCATCTTCAAGTTGAGGGTGTTTACACACATTAGATGAAAAGTGGAAGAATTGTAGCCTGTTTTATACACACTCGCCCTATTTTAGGGGACCCACATTTATCAGACAAATCAAAATTAGCTTTAAAGTGAGACCGTGACTTTCTAAAAGACTATATGGCTGCACCGTGTATGGTCAATGTGCTGTCCGCGCCCCTCTGTAAAGCTTTGTTTATCCCCACACGAGACACCGCGTATGGGTCAAAGGTAGATCTCTGCTGAGAAAAGTCAAACTATGCAAGGATCTGGGATTCCATACTTAAACACACTTATAGAAGTCTTGTGTGTGTCCTGATTCAGATCATGCATCTGGCATTTGGGCTTCCATGAACACGAACACAGATGAGTGTGTTCTCTATCCTCAGGACGTGTTACATATAACCGACAATATAAATGTTTGCTGTCGGTCCATAACAATAGCTTGACTAACTTTAGGCTGCTGAAACTACTTGGTTAAGGTTAGGGAAAGTCCACGATCATGATTAGAATAAACCAACGTTGACTGCCGATAGTAAACAGTGGGTTCCCGTGTCAAAGTCACACCCAACTGTCCATCCTGAGCTTTTGTGGCACTATATTAACATCGTGCTACCACAGGAAGTCGCTTTAGCCCTTTGAACCAGCGACCAGTGCTTGTTAGGACAGTCATTAGCTGACACTTGGTATCTTTCCTGGTGATTCTTCCTTTTTGCCTTCAGTCTGGTCTTCAGCAGGTGACTGACATACCACAGGTTGGCTGTCTTGTCTGTGTGTTTAGGATGCCTGTCCTGCTGTATTCTATTATAGTCATAAAACTGGGGAACGTTGTATGTATAGAGCTCTGTTTAATATGGACGTGACCACCTTTAAAGCTGAAAGTTTACTTCGTAATTAGTGTTTTCTATCAAGACAGAGCCAAAACAATGAACAATGTGTCAATGTCAAAATAATAAGACTGTACTGTGTATAAGTGTCCTTCTGTATTACAGTATTTCTAATGCATTCTGACTGGCAGGAAAAAAGCACTTCTTGTGTGAAAGTGCAACGATGAAGAGTGGGCCATTGTTGCCACAGCTAATATATATTAGAGGTATTTTGCTTCATAAAAACTATTTTCTCAAGGGGCTCTTCATCACGAGCGCAGAGCACCGCATACAGACTTAAATCGCCAGTGAAGTCATCTGCCCACTAACAGTCTCTTTAACACACTTCTTTTTTCTGAATACTTGCTTCCCGCTTGGCAACCAGCAACACCAGTAAAGCCAACAACTGTTTCCTATCCAGCAGCAATTAGTTCAGGGAGGCTGGTTTCATTGTGTGGCGGTTAGTGAGATGTTTGTCCAGTGAGCGGTCCGCTGAATGAGTGGATGGATGAATGGAATAACCGAAGCAGTGACCGTGTTGTTCTTTACAATTCAGGTTTTGTGTTCAAGTGAGAGGGGAGGGTTTTGGAATGACTGCTAATGACGTGACAGGATTGTGGCAGTCAAACACTGCACGAGTGTTAGCGATACAATGGGTGAACAGGGAAACTTTGTTGAACATCCTGAAAGTCCTGTTAGCTGACACGTCGTTTGGATTTAAAAGAGAATGAATATAAAATGAGGCAAATCACAGGAAGCTGTATATTTTAGTTTTAGATGGAACATTTTTTTTTCCAAATTGAAAAACAATAAATTCAACTTCAAGTTAAAATTAGTGCAATAGTGCAAATCTTTAGAATGGTTCATTCTTGACCTTGGAATCGGTATTTGTGACAAAATAATCTCAACTCAATGTCCACGCGCTAGTTTTGTCAGAGCTTTCAACTGCGTCTCATGGTCATCATCAGTGAATGTTACTAACAGTGGATTACACGACCTGCAGAGACTTGTCCCCCGAATCTGCAGCTCGGCTTTAGCTTCATAGCGTCTTGTGGCTCATCAGATCCGCAACTTTACCGTTCTGGTTCACTCTCACCGCTCTCGTAGCATAACTTTTCAACTGTTTTCAGCAAAAAAAAAGCTTTAAAGGGTGACTGTACACGAGCGGCTCAGCAGCAAACAGCAGACAGACGCAGTTAGAGAGCAGCTGGTGAACATAGCGGAGCATTGGTGGAGAACAAAAACAGAGCTAAAGGAGAGTGAATATTGCACTTACATTCATCAGGTGGCCTAAAACTCGACTCCAAATGAATGATAACCTTGCTTAGTGTCTGATGGACGTGTAAGGCGTGTATGTTTGGTAACATGTTTGTCATATCAGCTTAAAATGTGTTGGTGTTGTGTTTCCAGCTTTTTTCAGCTGCACCCAGAACACTGATGTTTTCCACCACGGTCAGTCTGTGATGTAAATGCTGTATAAACTGAGTGAAATACTCAAGAAGCTAGTTCATGTGGCAGCACCATTACATCAGATTCCAGATGTCCCATGCGTCAGGTTACACACACTTTCATAACATGTGGCATCTTCAGCTGCCAGTTAAATCTTGGAGTCTTGAATATTTATCTGGGGATTTCATGTAAAGTTATGTGGATGTGAAAAAATGTGTTTGTGTGATGAACCTAGAGTTTGGTTTCCTTCTACACCTTCAAACACGCTGATTTATTCTTTTCTTCCGGTAATTGTTTCCCCTCGAGAGCAGGTGACCTCTTTTTTTCCATTTTCCCCAAATATTCAGTATCTCATTCATGATGTCATACCACTGATGTGTGATTGGTTACTTGGTGAGAGAAACGTGTGTGTGTGTGTGTGTTTCTGGTGTTACTAACAGTAGCAGCACAGTGGTTTTCATGGCAGTAAAATGAAGCAATGAACTCCAGTTAATGAAGTAAGACGTGGTTCTCTTGCTGCGTTTGTAGCTGCAGGATCAACAGTAGATACACTATTAAGATTTTATAAGGCAGATACTCAGACAGGAGCTTCAGGGGCAAGGACACACACACACACACACACACACAGTAACACACACACACACACATTAACACACTTACATACGTACTCTTTGATATACAAACTCATCCAGTTTTCTGTTTTTGTGAATGTCATCCCTCACATTTATTGTCTGTGTCTCTTTACCTCTCTCTCACTTTCTTTCTCACACACACACACACACACACACACACACACACACACACACACAGGGAGAGAGTGTGTGCGTCACAGCTGACCCAGTGTCTGACCTGAGCAGGAATCCAGAGAGACCAGCCCTCATCCTGCAGGGAGACACTCTGTTAGCCTTTAACCTGACCAGGAGTGTGTGAGTGTTTGTGTGTGTGTGTGTGTGGGAGTGTGTGTGTGGGAGTGTGTATGTGTGCACACATCATTGGCCAAAAGTAAACAGACAGAGAGACAAACAAGAGATGGTTACCTGTAACTTGTTTGCGTGTGTGCGAACCCTTCATTTTTTCACTTCAATCTGCTCTTTATTATTTTCTGGCTTCTGAAAAACGCACACAGCCAAACATCCATCAGCTCTGCCTTGGTCTCACACACACACACACACACACACACACACACACACAGACACACACACGCAGACACAAGTTTTGGCTTTCACATTTAGAGAAATGTATTCAGGCAAACACAACACAGACACACTTTCTCTGCCTGTCAACCTCACACGTAGAAATCATAAATATGAATGTGACCACGCAGGTGCACTTTACGTCCATGTAAGTATTTGTGTGTGTGTGTGTGTGTGTGTGTGTGTGTGTGTGGAGATTTAATGTAGATTTGAAAAAGCATTAAAAGAATTGAAATTAATTTCGCAACATTCTTCAGCTTTTGGTTTCTCATCCAAATAAAACTAAAACGCCGAAACTGCACGGCGGTGCTGACAGATCCGTCGCCCTCGGTGATGTTTAGTCGAGTTGTAAAGAAGCCAAATCAAAAAAGGCAAATGTCATGAAAGATGTAGTTTCAACAAATGTCTTCTTTTATTTTCTCCATCTGCACTTCCACATGCGTGCATGTCTTTTCACAATACAGAGCAATTTGATTT